>OZ018388.1:30654968-30935552 GCA_963969525.1 Ontholestes murinus
CTCGGATATTGTGTTTATTAAGGTTCTTTTGCAATCTTCTGGCTCACATATGGGATGTATGGAATGGCTGCGAACTTGTTATCTTCTTTGATTCCTACTTCCATTGAACAAGAGTTTTTGGACTACTTTTCTTCTTTTCCGTTTCAGGATCCTATCTACCTTGTTTTTCTTGTATCCATTTTTGGTGGCAATTTGATAAATTTTATGCAGTTATAGGTTAAAATCTTCTTCGTTTAGTGGGATGTTGATCAGACGATGAATATATGAATTTAATGCGGAGGATTTGATTTGTTCGGATTGTAGTGATGTTGATGGGATGAGTGTGTCTGTGGCAGTTAGTTTTCTATATATGGCATATTTTAGTTTATTTCTTTCTATTGAAATACTCATGTCTAAAAAGTTGAGTATACCGTCGACTCGTTTTTCTATGGTGAATTGAATTTTTCTATTAATTGAATTTAGAGTTGTTAAAAAAGTATCAAACTGTCTATCACTGCCATTCCATATGCAGAAAATATCATCAACATATCTGCACCAGAATTGTATGTTTCTTGTTGATGTGTTGTTCTTAAATACTTGGTCTTCGAAATCACTCATGAATATTTCCGCAAAGAGTGGTGAAATAGGCGATCCCATGGGCAGGCTTTCATGCTGGATGTAGAAGGTGTCGTTAAAACGGAAGTAATTTTGGTTGAGGTAAGCATTTATCAAACTGGTAATTTCGTGTTGTAATTCGATGATTGGTCTTGGCACTTTTTATGCAAAATTTCCTTGAGCTCAGGAACTGGAATTGACGTGAAGAGGCTCTTAACATCGAAGGAGACCAGAATTGAGTTGTTGTTGACGGCTAAGTTTTTGGTTTTCTTCGCGAAATCTATGGAGTTTTTTTATTCCGTATTTGGATGTGCAGGGAATTATTTCTGGAAGTATTTTGTTGACCAGCATGAAAGACTGCCCATGGGATCGCCTATTTCACCATTCTTCGCGGAAATATTCATGAGTGATTTCGAAGACCAAGTATTCGCAGCCATTCCATACATCCCATATGTGAGCCAGAAGATTGCAAAAGAACTTAATAAACACAATATCTGAGTAATAAAAGTCAACAGGGAAAATTTGAAAAAGCACTTAGTTAACAAAAAAATAGAGACAATAGACCCACTCGAAAAATCCGGCATTTATCAAGTACAATGTGAAAATTGCGACGGGAAATATATAGGACAGACTGGAAGAAATTTCAAGATCAGGTACAATGAACACAAGAAGGCAATAGAAAAACAAACCACGGGAACAGGATTATCCGAGCATTGCGTCACAACAGGACATCAATTAGCCGACATCAAACCAATCCGCTTTGCAGAAAAAGGCCGAAAATTAAATCTCCTTGAAGGTCTGGAGATTAAGAGAGCAATTAGGAATGGTGATAATCTCCTAAACAACCAGAACGAACTATTAACAAGTTCGAATCTCTTAATCTCTGGACTTTCCCACAATTAACCCCATAATATATATACATTGTAACATCTTCTTTTTAATTAGTTATTTTTGTAATTCCTTTGAGAATGGTCGTCATTGACCGAAACACGTGTCAGGAAACTGAATATTACAATATGAAACTAAACAAGTGTTTTAATTTGAACTTACCTAAGATTTAATTTTCATAGTATTGGCTGTTGTTCTGCTACTCAGCCTGACCTCTCGTTCTCCGATCATACATGTTTACGACTAACATATTTCCCTTTATTTTTAGGACTAGCGTGTGTTCCAACGCTGCCGGCCGGTAGAAAAAAATTTGGAAGGTCAAGAGTTTAGGTCTTGCCTTCCAGCCGAACTAACCACTAACGTTATGAATTGCCTTTCGGGTTAGTGGCTGGAAGGCATGCCTTCCAGAAAACTTTATCATGTATATCACATGTACAGACAATATAAGCGAAATCTCTATCAATTCATCTGATTCAATCACAAGAAACCGCACAAGCGACACCACCGCGCTACCTAACGTCACCGGCTCACATTACTCAACACTTAGCATAGAATATGCCAAAAAGCCCGACTGCATGGATTTTGTCAGAAGAAGTCCTTACTATAAGAATGTCCTTCTTCTATATTAAGAGTTGCATAAAGGACCGAATGGAATTAATTAGATCAAACATTAGAACAGACGCTGGCATATCCAGCATTTAAACTAAAAATTAAAAAACTACTTCTAAACAACAAAATTTGAATTGATGTAAGAAGAATCACTAAACAAATAAAACACAGGTATCCTCCAATACCGATAGCCCAAGACGGACCAGCTCACGGACCACTCTTCTTGAGGCGAAGATAGGAACTGACTACAATACAATATATTTATTTACTATTGTAAATTTATAAATTTGTAAATGTAGAAATAAATAAATAAATACAAAAAAATAAATGAAGGTCTATATACTAATTTGTTCATAGACAAATATATTTAAAAAAATCAAAATTTACAGAAGAAAACCTATGTTGTTGACTGGTTTGTATCTTGAAATTGCATGTGTTTTCCTATCGAGAGAAAATATCTTGAGTGTGATGGTGGCGGTACCTATCTACTCTTCCAGGAACAGTGGTTTATGTTTTGTTGGTTTGAGCTAATTTTAATCTTAATTTTTTTGTTTTTTAAACGTGATCACGATTGAGGATTTTTTTTGTGAAAATATGTTGCCTACTCTTTCATATGGTAAACAAAAGGAGCTCTAAAAAAAGGCCTTGTCTCTTGTACTAAATCTCGCGCCTTTCCGAAGAACTTTTGTTTGACTTTATAAACGATTTTCCAATTAGCGTTAACACTCTTCTCTCATAAAAAGTACGACCGCAGTTATCTAACGAACTGAAGTAGACCAATGTGATTTGGTATAAACCTTGCAAATAGGTGCTGTCTATTCTTAAAATAATCTTTTTTCTTGATTCTATATTTTTGTGATCTGTTTTTAATACTTCTATTTTTAATCTTGTTTTTGCTTCCAAATTTCGCACTTTGTTTTAACTTTTTTCACTTTTCTTAGAGATTGTTGTTCGTCTTTCACATTGAGATTATCTTCATCAAGTTATGAATGAATATATTTTAATATATTGAATCATACAAATTTATATTCAATTATTCCCACTTATTAAAAAAGTTTTTAAGGTTGATACCAGTGGCAGGACTTGAGGAAATTTAGAGAAATAAGAATTTTTTAAATTTTAGTTTTCTATAACATATGTTTGATCCGAACATAAATATACCCGGAGTTTGATGTTATTGAAGACATTTATATATTCACAAGTAATACCATAAGTGATGGCAATGTACTCGAATAAATTTTGTTTTTGCATGAAAGTTTGTTGCTTAGCGATTTTAATGAGAGCAACTGTCACGAAAAAATCACGAGCCGCCAGGCGAGTGATTTTTTCTATCAGTTGCTCGAATATAAATCGCGATTAAGCAACAAACTTGAATGCGCTAAAAACAAAATTTATTCCGATTTAATTGTCATCACGAATGGTATTTGGAAAGACTATTCCACGACTTGAAACGAATATCGGTGAATGGTTCAATGTTTATATTAAAATTTTTATGATATATCTCCTGCAGTATTTTGGTCGAAAAATTCGACATTGATTAAATAACACCTCCCTTATAATGATTTGCATTTACCTTCTTTATATTATACGCCCAGTCATCATAATCGCGGCAATAGTTTCCATTAAAGTTTTGCTAACAACTGGTAGTTTTTATCGGCGCAGATTTCTTCAAATCGTTTCCAAACACACGATCTCGTTTAAGTTTGATTTTTTGGTGCAGAACTTGTCACCGCCGCATTTATTATGGATGATGAAGTGTTACCAAACCTTTTGATTTTATAACCTACTTGCAACTGACATACGTAGAAACAACGTTTTTCGCTTTTTTATCAAGGCTAATTCAATTCATTTGTCGGGAAATAGCTAACTTCAGGTTATTCAGGTGAATAAATAGCAACTTGGTGTTTATTCACTTATAAATTGACGTGATTGGCTAAAAAATATCACATGTCTCATTTTCATTGGCTACATGCAATAGGAGTGGAATATTCATGTAAAAAAATTACAGGCCTTCTGACATTTACCGAGCGATACATTTGTCTGTGCAGATATATCTGAATATCTGCAATGACTGCTTCCGTAAGGACAGTAGGCCGGCCTGTAGATTATAGTTCAAAAATATGCTTCAATAATAAACTTGTTATGGAGCTTAGTGAATGTCATTTTTAACCTAAAATCTCATTGCAAAATCAACAAGTGCATGTGTTAATACTGTAATTTATTACTTACCAACGAAATTTATGCTGTAGGATGATGGTAAAAAACGTAAAACGCAAAACTGAATATAAAGCAAGAAGTACCGCAATGACACTTGATGCACGGACGCTAATGATCAAACAAACAAATTCGCAGACAAGATACCAACATTGTAAAAAAGAAAAAGACGAGCCAAATTCAAACGCCTATCAAACATTGTTGAACATTTTGTATTCAAATATTTTCATTCTATTTATATGTTTGCTGTTACTTTTCATTAGATAACTAATACACTGACGAGCAAAAAATTAGGGTCACTCCGTTATTTGAAGTTATTTTAGAAATTTTTAGTTATTTAGGTGTTTTTTTGGTTGTAACAGTTTACTAACTGATTGCTTGAATAAAAAAATAATATTTGGTTGTTGAAAGTTTATGGAAAGTAATAAAAATGATCAATTTTAATTTGATATATTAAGTAATGAAAATGAACAAGTTTGCTTTGATATGCTTTTTTTGAAACAAAAGCAAGTTTAAGGACAGCATAGTTTTAGTTTCTATGATGTCATCTGGTAGTTGCAAATTGTTTGTGTATTGTTGTCATTGTTAGTGTTTTGCAATGAGCATAAATCCTGTTGTAGCGGCACGAATTGTGGCGGCTTTAGAAGACGGCCACGATCAGCGCGAAAGTGCAAGAAACGTTGGTGTCCTGTGTGCAACGAGTATGGTGGCGGTACGAAGAGACTGATCTGCTCACTCGAAGACCTGGCAGAGGTAAGACTACAACTGCTAGAGATGACCGCATTTTCGTTTCTAGTGCTTTGAGAAACCGAACGGTCACGGCAGTTTCCCTTCGAAATCATCTGCAAGAAGTGAGAAATGTATACATAAGTGAGTGGAGCCTTCATGCTGTTGGATTATTTTCTCGAACTAGAGAACTCAACTGCCGCTTTCCTGTCAACGCCGGATTGCGAGGTTAAATTTTGCACGAGAACACTTGACTTTGACAATACCGGATTGGAGTCGCATATTGTTTACCGATGAATCGCGATTCTGTCTTACGGGCTCAGATAGGCGTGTAAGAATGTGGAGACACCAAGGCGAGAGCGTGTATTGCCGAGTGACTTTAGTTTAGCGAAGAATCAGCTATGACATAGGGAAGAATATCTTTTGACACTCACACGGAGTTAGTCTTTGTCAAGAATGGGATGCTGACTGCGCATAGGTATCTGAGAGATGTTCTAGAAGACCATGTTTTACCGTTCATGATGATTCTTAGTTACTGAGTATGTTGATGAGTGTTAAATCACAAGATTTCTTTGACCTGCTCGCAGTCCAGATTTAAATCCGATTGAGGGATGAGATGGGAAAACGTTTTGGAGACATATGCCGGATCCTAGAATGGGACAATCTTCTGCAGAATGTGATCTAAAATCTGATCCAGAGCATGCCTCGTCGATTGCAAGCTCACTGCCAGAGGAGGGAATACTCGCTACTGAAGTCCTTAAACTCTCTTTTGTTTAAAAAAACATATCAAAGTAAACTTGTTCATTTTCATTACTTAGCATATAAAATTAAAATTGTTCATTTTCATTACTTTCAATAAACTTTGAAACCAAATATTATTTTTTTATTCAAGCAATCAGTTAAACTGTTACCACTAAAAATTTTGTAAAATAACTACAAATAAGGGAGTGACCCTAATTTTATGCTCGTCAGTGTATTTCTTTATCGAAGAAAATAATGAATACAAAAAGAAAACCTTTGGTGTTGACTAAAATGTATATTGAAATTGCGTGTGTTTTCCAATCGTGAGAAAATATATTGAGATGATGGTGGCGGTACCTTCTTCCAGTGACAGGAGTTTGTGTTTTTTCTTGTTTGAGCTAATTTTAATCTTAATTTCTTTCTTTTTTTTAAACGTGGTCACGATTGCGGAAATTCTTTCGTTAAAATCTGTTGCCTACTTTCTGCACGGGAGACCCACATCACAAACAAAAAGAGCTCTAAAAAGAAGCCTTGCCTTTTGTACGTAAAACCCGCGCCTGTCCGGAGAACTTTTGTTTAAAATCATAAATGATTGTACAATTAGCCTCAACACTCTCCTCTCATAAAAAGCATGACCACAGTTGTCCAACGGCCTGAAATAGACCAATGCGACTTGGTATAAACCTTACAGATAGCTGCTCTCTATACTTAATTTTGTTCTTGATTCTACATTTGTTAATGGTGAAGCGGAAGACGTTTTCGTGAACTGACTGGTAAGGAAGTAGCACTGCGGTACTCTCTGGAACCATCAATTAACAGCCGCAGGCTTCGATTAAACAGTTTCCAGCACGTGCTACTTACTTGAGCTTCCACGCCACGTCAACATATGGCCATCGGCTAGCTATGAAAAAAAATAAAAGAACAGTGGAAATTTGATTTGTAAATTAAATATGGGGCCAGAAGAAGAAGAAAATATATTACAAAAGAAAGACACAGAAAATATACAACATAGTAAGAAGGGCAAGACGCCGCTGCAAATGGCAGACGACTGGTAAAGAGCGAAGGTCTGGGCCTAGTTATATATGGTAATCTTCGGTACCGCGGCTTTGTTCCGGTCACGTAGGCACCGAAATTCCTGGAACAGGTAATGATCTACGTTCGCCAAAAAGGGCCCGTCCTATTGTTTGGCATTGGAAAATTATCTCGTTTGGAATATTTCAATTATGCGGAATTTATGCAAATTATTAATAGGAGCAATTGGTAGGTCATAAAATGGATTAAAAAATAATTACGCATTTGTTACGACGTTAAGGTAAACTTATCGCCTCTTGTTTTTTTTCCAAATTTGTTATAACTTGTTTCACTTTTCTTAGAGATTGTTGCTTGTCTTTCACATTGAGGTTTATCTTCATCAAGTTATGAATGAAAAGATTAGCGCCCACTAACCAAATTCACGGTGGCCGGTGGCGTGATGCAGTTAATCAGGAGTTATGAGTTCTGCGTACCTATTAATAGTATAAACAAACTATCTAAAGAGCTTCATTGTGAAATATTTGCATCGGTGTTGCCTTCTAATATCGTGTGCGTTACTATATAGCGCTCGCCCTTAGGAAATTTTTATGAATTTATTAATATCTTAAGCGAGTCACTTGATAAAATTAGTAGAAATAAACTTGTAATTGTAGGTGGAGATTTTAAAGTTAAATTTAATACTAGCGACACAAAGGCTACTATGGTTTGTGATTTATTTGCAACTTATGACTCTATAACCAATAGAGTAACATTTAATACCAGACTTGCCTCGATAATATATTAGCAAATATTGAACCTACAAATCTAGAAATAAAAGCGTTAGATTCACAACTTTCTGATCACACTGGCATTCATGTTACCAGTAAATCATTCGCACAACTCCCAATATATATTAAACAAAAATCGCGCCCAATAACCGAGCTTAGATGATATAATAGTTATTTATGTACCTAGTCGGTAAAGTGATACTTTATTGAACGAGTCTGAGATTGTGAGCCGAGTGAGCGAAGCGAACGATGCGAGTAACAGACGAGTTCAATAAAGACACTTTACTGACGTGGTGCATACAAACTTTTATCGCCAACCGTAAACATTTATAATTTCAAAATATTAACATATCAAACTTGTCGCATTTTCATGTGACAAAATAAACACAACGTAAACATACATATCAAATTTGTTTTGAAAAGTTTGCATAAATTACCTTCATCATCAAGTAGATTTCATCCGGTGCACTTGGTAAAAATCTTCCTTTTTGTTTTCTTCCACTATTTTTTAATAAATAATTCTCGATTAAATTTTCACTGTTGGAACTGAGTCAGCGAGACGCACGATTTCTGTCAATGTCATATAGTCATGGCTATGTCGATAAACATTTGCGGCAGGTAAAATACTTTATTGTACAGTTTGGCGGCAGGTAAAGTACTTTACCTGCCGCAAATTTTACAGTTAAATAAAGTGTTTGTTTACTTCCGGAAATCACTATGGTAATGCATGGTTTTACTGACGGTTGGCGATAAACTATATAATTTATTAAATAATACTGACTGGAGTTTTATTCAGGATAATACTTGTGTCAATAATAAATTTAACAATTTTATGAATATTATAGAAAACTATATTTTGCAATCTTTCCCTGAAAAGTCTATCTCAAAGCAATCTAATAAATCTATAGTTTAATAATGACCTTCGGCAAATGCGTGATGTCTTGAGTTTGTTGAGGGAAGCTAACAGTAAAAATCCTGGATTGAAGGGAGATTACGTAACTTTGAAAAAAAAGCTACAGACTTGCGTTAGCAGATGCCAGGACTAACTCTGTTTATATACAAAATATAATATATAATATAATTAAACTAGGAAATAATAAAAACTGTGATAAAATCTGTGATATCAATGCTGACGAATTTAATAATCATTTTATAAATGTGGCCGAATATTACAAAAACACTCCCCACTAATACTATCGACCCGATACAATATTTGATTCAAAATTCTACATCATTTAGATCGAATTTTAAATTTCACGAAGTTGGTCCTAATATAATTCGGTCATAAATACATAATCTTAAGAACTCAATTGCTCGTGATATTTGTGGTATGAACTCATGTATATTGAAAAGAATAACTGATGTAATTATTTACCCATTGAACAAACTCATAAATCTTTGAATTTCGCAAGAATGTTTTCACTGACAGCTTGAAAAGAGCTTGTGTAATACCAATTTTCAAAAAGGGATGTCAAAATGGTATTGATAATTATAGGCCAATCTCGCTTTTGCATGTAATTGCTAAAGTGTTATTTCAGCAATTAATTGAGTTTCTAATAGATCAAGATGTACTATTAAACCGCCAATACGCTTTCCGGAGAGGGAGGTCAACGACCGACGCAATCGTAGCCTTTACGGAAGAGATCTATGAGGGTTATGAAATGGGTGCTAGCTCTGTATCGACCTTCATGGACTTAACCAAGGCCTTCGATTGCGTTTCTCATGAGGTCCTTCTGCGGAAACTATACTGCTACAATTTGTTACCATGATCGTGTCGAATCTTAAATTCTTATCTTAACAATCGGTCACAAAGAATTAAATTTAAAGGTTGCCTGTCAAGCGAACTTAATCTCTACCACGGGGTACCCTAAGGTTCGATTCTTGGTCTCCTACTTTTTTAAATATATATTAACGATCTACCTGCTCAACATCTTAATTGCTTATTGATTTTATTTGCTGACGACACAACTGCGAAAACCACATCCGCAAATCGGATAATCGCATTATGTAAAAATCAGTCTTCAGTTCTTGGAGTTACTGATTGGTTTAATGCGAATAGATTAGTAGTAAATCCAGATAAGTAGAAAACTGTGATGTTTACATTACAGAAAAATACTGAAATAAGTTCTGCAAAATTTCTTGGAGTCCATCTTGACAATAAATTAACATGAAAAACTCATGAAAGTGAATTGTCAAAAAAACTTTTATGGTCCATTCTTTCTTGTAGATTAATATAGGATATAGGATTTTATATCATAGAAAGCGATATATCTTTTTCAAACAATTCTTGAGACATCTTACAGGTTTAACAAAAACAAATTGACAAATATTTTTATTAAATGTCATCAAAGTTTAACAAACATGGCAACTATAATAATTGATGTATTGTAGTATGGTTTCTCCATTTTCTTTAATATCTTATTTTCTTAGTAAAAGCTTCATGTTGGTACAGAAATAATTCTTTAAAATCTTACAACTTCAAGTGCCTTTAACAATTTTTTACAACACACTGTAGCGTAGTATACAAAACTGACAATTGTAGTAAGACTTTAATTACTTTATTTATATTACTACATAAGTATTTGTTTAGAAAAGTTACTCTAGTCTCATGTACTATAGAGACTAGAAAAGTGAGACAAAATGGAAAGTTCTAGAAATGTGCGAAAACGAAATTGCACTTTTGAAAAGCTAAATATAAGTATATATACAGTGTGTTCCAATTTCGATGCTCACCATTGGTATCTCTGTTATTAGAAGAGATAGAGCAACGGTTAAATGGGGAATCTTTTGCAGAGGTCAGTGGTCATAACAAATCCCATTTCAAATGCACCTTAACTTTTTTCAATTTTAAGATATTTTTAACAATTCATTTTAATTTTCCACAATAACTCCATAACGCCATTGGGATATTAATTAATGGCGCTTTAAAGTATCAGACACTCATAAATTACTTATTATTCTCTAAGAGAAAATACTCAATATTTTGTCCCTTCAAGTTAGATATTATTCATATAACTTATCCACTATATATATTTATGTTAGCAATGAAACGAAATGGATGTCTATATCCGACACCGCAGAAATGCGAGCTTTTATTAAGGTCAGCATTACGGAAAACGTACATTGCTGATACTGATTTAAAGCATAGCCACGGGCTGAACACACTCTACATTCATCCGTATGTAACGACATAAATAAATAAAAACATTTATCCGTATGTACGTGCCGCAATACATTTAAATGTGTGTAATTACTCACAATTTATCTTTATTATGATCGCGATGATTTTATCTAATTAAATGCGAAACTCCACTTTAAATGTAAATTACTCTTCAATTACTGCGTGTACCCATTGAGGAATTAATTATTCCACTCCACTAATTGATTGCATACGCCATCGGGAATTTCATTCGATTTCCTCTTCTGTTTTTGTTGTACCACGTACAAATTGAACTGGTTTCTAAAAACGGATGTACTTTATACGTACGTCTCATTTAAACTTATGTATAGCATATGATGAATATTACCTTTTGTATCTGTCTTTTACGAGTGACTTAAATAAACAGTGTAAATTTTGTATTTAGCAATTTTTCTGTATTTTTAAATCTAGGAACATAATAATAGCAATAATTAAAGAAACAATAAGAGCCACATTTTAAATTCATCAATCCATATAGTTCTCCAAAAGATTTTTCTTCTTAATCTCCGTCACTCCTTTAGTTTCTTGGGGTACTATGGATGAGTAACGAATAAGAATATTAAAAAGAATTGAGGCTGAAAGGCTTCTGTCGATTTCTTTGTAGTGTTTTGTGAGAAGTTTCAATAACTTGTCCTAATATTAAAAAAGATTGTTTTAGGTTAAGAATATTTACTAATGTAAATATTACAAACAAGCAAGGATATAAGTGCAAATAATTATTCAATAAGTCTCGAGCCAGCCTACATATACGTTTGGAATTTAAACTTTCTATTTATTTAATACATTGATACAGCGCAGAGATACAATCAGGAATTTGTTTAAATTTTTCTAAAACTAAACCGATCAAATGTTATTAATAGCTACGCGTTATATTCTACTCGATTTTAGGTTTACGCAAATGTTACACATTAATCTCGTATTGTAATTATTTACGGTAGCGAACGTGATATCAACCACCTACGCAATAATTGTCCGTTTCCTTTCATAACCCAAAGCCGAAAAATCTTCGTGCACGCAGTTACGCATTGAAGAGATGAGTGAATGATGTTGAATTACTGTAATTTTAATATCAATCATATGGTTTTTGTTCCGTCGCTGGTAGCTCTAAAGAGCGTGACGACTTTAAACTTAAATAATACCCACGAATTACGTAATTCAAGTCGTGGGTAAAAAAAATTGTACGGCCAACACGGTCATTATCTTGCAATTAGGGTTTATCTTGTCGTTACCTTAATACCAAACATTTATATGTGGCATATATATTATTTGGCAATATTATACCACAACACTTAGTAATTTAAGTATCTAACTAATCCTAATAAAGATAATCGATTCCATTATTTCAATCATTTTGTTTAGGTAATATTATTGGTTATAACTTACATATATAAATGTTATTAAATTAAATGTTTAAACTTTGATAGCATTTAACTTGGAATTTGCGTTTAATACGTTTTGCAGACAAATTTTGATCTAGATTTTATAAAACAGTTATTACAGATTATCTGTTTGAAAAGTATATCATTTTATTAAATACTGCTTATTATATTCAGAGGTATATAATTTATTCAAATTTAGACGTTATATCAATTCTAATTAGAATACTCTTAGGTATCATCAATAACCATAATATATCAACAAGTACATAATTAAAGAAAATTTATTTTGCTTAATGTTAAAGGTTAAAAATTTTAATTTATTCACGGTGATTACGTACATATTCTAAAAGCTAAATCTACTATTATTATTATTATTTCATTGTTTACAGTAAACAAAGTTACGTTATAAAGATACAAATAAAATCGTCTCGCTAATTTGATTTATGTATACACTAATAGACGACAATTTATGTTAATAGTTGGCTCTCCTGAGAATGATTATAAATCAATTTGCATTTCTGCTGGAAGGTAATAGCCGTAAAATCCTGTTGTGAAACGTTTAAAATATTCAAATCGTTCGCCCGGACGATCAACGGTGATCAATCACGCAGATCAACATCTACACCGTTAATAAATATGTCCGTTTCGATGCTGGTAATTTCACTTAATGCCAGTTTTTTTGGGTAAAAATAATTTGCGTTAATCGAAAAGTCAGGCACACCTACGTTTCTTTATAGCGCCATTTATAATTATTTCGCATACATATTCATTAAAGATACTTAAAAATGTGTAGATTGTATATTTTATTGCTCTTATTAAATTGGAAATGCAGCATTGGAAAAAGTCAATAAAAGCAGTGCTACGAACGAGCACTGCATTTTCAATAGGTGAATTGCTGCAAAGTGATACATTGTAACTGCTTCATGTTTTAGAGATGCAATGATCAAGATAAATGGAGTCCATTTACATGATACATTGCAACCAAGTGAAATGACAAAGGTATTTTACCTACATGCATGTACGCCGTGTTTCCATGTAGGGTATTTTTAAATTATTTATAAAAAAAGAATCATATTAAAACTGGAAAAAAAGGAAATTTGATACTCATACTCGTATGAGAGCAGTTAATACATAACTAATAGACTTATTATATATATATATACAGGGTCCTGCAACAGTGCGTCGAGATTTCCTAGCGCCTTTCTCGAGAAATAGAAAAAAATGTTCCGAATAAAAATTATTGGTTTAAAAATCTCTAATTATTTGTGTCCCAATTTTGCGGTATAACAAAAGCAAACATTTTTAATGGAACACCCTGCCAAGTTTCATTTCACCTGTTTGTTTCGCAAGTTTGCTTGAATCACTTCACGATTGTTAGAATTGTTTAGAAATTTACCTAATTGGTGTAATTGGTTTGGGGCATCAGTAAAATTTGTTACATTGGCACTATATATTTCTGAAACATATCCACGACGATCAATTAAGCAATGAAATGTCGTTAAATTTGACAGTTCAATATGGACACAAACAGTCATATCTACTTTTTTATCGTGTGCCTAAATTTTTGAGATCCATCTTTAATTTAAAAAGACCCATAGTAGTCGGCAGCAGTTCTTAAAAATAGTCTATACCATGCCAGGGCAGTCATTTGTAGAGCTGTAATTGAAACACGACAATTTTGTTTTACCACTATACTTTAAAATTTCCCAGTGACTAGCTTATAGTCGATACTATAGTCACTGTGTAATTCTAAAATATAGTGGTAGAACAGTTTTCGTGTTTCAATTACAACTCAAGTAAACACCTAAATCATTAAACATTTATAGAGCCTTAAAATGAGGATTTGCACGCTTGCATCTAACACATAATAGTAGAATGTTACACGTTGTAGACAGTCAATTCAGTCAGAGTCATCCTTCTGGTCAGTACAGTTCATCAGCTAACACAATGGAATTAGAAAATTGCAGATCGTCTTGCCCGTCCTTTTTTCTCAACACTCTAGCTGCTTGATTTTGGGGTCACAAATCCTAGTACTGTCCGAGCTTGGTATTACTTGACTTCGGATATCGTCCGTCTTTGATTAAGATGATTGGACAACCGCACGGGCCCTACGGGCTTACCAGTAATTATTGCTATCACCCTGCACTCTTAGCCGTGTTCGGTGACAGACAGAGTTGAATAACACTATTATTCTACCTATCGGCCCGCAACTCGAGCAAGGGTCTGCCCAGTGACAAAGAGCTACCAAATAATCACCAGTATTTTATATATTTATATAAACTTTCAGTTAGATCTTCCGGTGAACGCTATAGCAGCTGGCACGCATATGAAACAGTGTCAGCTGAGATAGTCGGAATGAGATACGTCTCTGAGTCGGTGCATGCAACCCTGTCCACATTGGGAGACTTAAGCACGCCCGCTATAGCAGCAAACCTTGACCTCTACTGATTTTCCTCTAAAAAAGGGAAAGCAGGTCGTTTTCGGCGAGCATCCGAGTATCGCCGCGCCTTCAGGGGGTGATAGTGTCGATTCCGCTTAATGGCGAGCAATCAAAAGGGACCACATCCCTCAAGACTACCTAACCACCACCTCATCCTTAACTTGCACTAGCCAGGTGCTTTAGAAATCCCTTTAAAAATTTTCTCCCAGAAAAATAAAATACACAACCAGAAGCCACTTTCCGGTCCACCTAGCTAATCACTGAGCAGGCACGGCTGATTGAAAGTGGTGTGACCTTTTTCTCTCTCTGACCACTCATATCATACATGATGAGTGACATCCATATCAAGGAGGACTCTCCTAAATTAACGGAGATCGTCCAGATGGCCGAATTAATCGAGGAGAACAAAAGACCCAGAGAAACCTTAAAAGGAATGCAGACAATTATGACTATGAGTAATGTTTAAAACAATTTGGTACTTTTTCACTTAAAACTGAATAAATCCACTACACCGGAAATATGGGACCAATCTCTGATGAAAATGTTCTCAGTGATAAGTGTTAAGTAAAAAGAAAATCCATCACAATACAGAAGAAACTAAAATACTTATCCAATAAACAACATAATAATTATACCAAACAAACAGCAACGACATATAATCCACAAATACTAATTCATAACAAAATCGATGAATGTTTCCAAATAACCCAATTAAAACCTTGGCTAACCTGAATGCTACCGCAATTACAGCAGCCCAAAATAAACGTTAATTTCACGCCAGTAAAAAAAAACAAAATACCAATAATCTCTGACACTGAATCAGAAGCCCCCCATAATTCTGAAGATGGATTCGCCCTGGTAAATTCCAAAAACAAAAAATAAAAAAATTCATCCACCACCCCCAAAACCAAAGTCACTCTGCCGAAATCTGACGGTAACCTAAAAAACCCAATAACTGGGCTAAACTAGCCTTAAATCCAACAAATCATTGAAAACGGCAAATTAAAACAATAATACCAAAATACCGCCAAACGCAGGGGCAAAAAAGCCACAAAAGAGCAATCCGCCTCCAAATCTAATTTCCTATCAATCCACTAGGGTTGAGTATAGAAAAACTATTTACATCGACAATGTCGATAAAATTGGGGAAGTGGAAAACCTCTCTATCCAAAGAATTGGCTGACAGGAAAATAATCGTTTTGAAAGGAAAAACTCAAGGCAACGACATTAGCTTACAATTGCAGTCAGCTAAAGACTATCGAGAAACAATTCGTTTCCGCAACCAAAAAGAGATACTCTACTTCACTTACCGCCTCTATGAGGAAAAAGAGTACATAACCACACTGTGACATCCACCAAAACATAACAGATAAACAAATGATCGATGACTTATTCGAACATGCATTTTCAGTTAATTCTGTTAGACGAATGGGTAAAAAACTTATAAATGGTCGCAACCAAAAAGTGAGAGAAATTTTTTAGCAACTAGTCAATGCAGTGGTAACAAAAGTCGGTGCGCGCAGAATCTGCACCTGGAACGCAAGCGGTCTAAGGGTAAAACGTCGAAACAGTTCACGCGTCCTTAGACATCGATATAATGCCAATAAGCAAATCTCGAGTTTCCTCTCGACACAGCTTATATATAAATGGCTACAATCTCCTCATTACCCCACGGCCTAATCGCAGTGCAGGAGGTAGCACTGCAATATACGTAAGACATGGGCTCAATTGTACCGTCCTTGGAAGTTCAGATACAATAAATCTGGAAGCAACAGTCACAATCGTCGGCATAAACGGCGAAAAAAGTCAAAATAACCAGCGTTTATCAGTCTCCATTAAAAGCCAATTATCCCTGCAGATTATAACAAAATGCTCAATGAGAACATTCGGGGGCGTCTTCGACACCAAACCAAAACCAAAGAGACAAAAAACTGTTCGACTACATCACGCAACACAGACTACACATCTAAACTTTAAGTCAAAATTATTCAACATTTTTTCACAATGCTGGATACCGTCATGACATTCTAGACTTTTTCATAGTCAATAAAATTGAAAACGACATTGAAATCTGGACTACAGTAGAATTACAATCCTATCACAATCCAGTAATAATCGAGAAGAAATCGATGAGGGTATTAATATCCTATTCATAAAGCCATTGAAGAATCCTCAACAGTGAAGAAAGTCTCTCCGGGCGATCCGTTTAATATTCTAAGACATCTCGTAAATAAAATTAGCGAAAAACCGTGAAGAAGGTCTCTCCGGGCGATCCGCTCAATATTCCAAGACATCTCCTAAATAAAATTAGGGAAAGACCGTGTCCGCAACGCCCATTCTATCGCCAAACAAAGCAGGATTTGAATAGATTGCAAAATAAATTTCAGAAAGAGCCCAACTATGGAATCTCATAACGAATTTCACCAAAGCCAGAAAGGCAACTCCTGCTATCCACGGGCGAAACGTGTTATCATGGAAGCAGTAGACGTCTTCGCGAACGGCTAGCAAGGACGTAGCACTGTGATACTATCTGGAACCAACACGCGCTGGAGTCAGCCCAGGGGTCCGTGGCGAAGGCTGGCCCTCATCCCCAAACCATGCAAACCACCGCAGAATCCACAGGTCTGGAGACCCATTTGCCTCCTTGACACAGCCGGCAAGATTCGGGAAAGGCTGCTGACCGAGAGGGTGACAGAGCACATCCAAAGATCCGGTGGACTGTCACTGAGGCAATATGGCTTCAGGAAGGGACGGTCAACCACAGATGCCATCATGGCCGTACAAGAAATAGCGGTGAGAGCAAGTTCTGGGCCACTGAAGAAAAGGAGACACTGCGTGATGGTGGCGGTGGAAGTACGCAACGCGTTCAACACCCTGCCTTGGCCAGCGGTCCTTAACGTAATGGAGGAACGAGGCTTCCCGCACTATCTTATGAACATGATGGAGGCCTACCTCAGCGACAGGAGCCTTTCCTATGAGAAGGAAGAGGTACCACAAGGGTCCGTACTGGGCCCAACACTCTGGAACTTAGGGTACGACGGGGTCCTACGGATAGGCCTCGCACTAGTCGTATGCAGCGAGTCAATGGACACCCTCAAATACACCACCATCGAGGGCGCTGAGAGGGTCATCCAGTGGCTGGAGGAGACTGGCCTGGAAGCAGCTCCGGAAAAAACGGCGGCGGCGTGGCTGTCCACCAAATGATCGGGTCGTCAACCGCGGGAGACGATCGCGATTAGGGACTAGGAGGTGACGGTCGAGAAGAAGATAAGATACCTGGGAGTGACGCTCGAAGCCAACCCCAAATGCAGCGCACAGGCGGCAACGGCAGCTGAGGCGGCAACGAGAACGGAGGCAGCAGTGGCACGACTAATGCCCAACATCGGCGGCCCGGGGGAGGGGCGACGCAGACTGTTGGCAACTGTTGCAAGGGCTAGGCTGATGTACGCAGCCCCGGTGTAGGTCAAATGGTGTGGTGCGGCCAGGAACGTGACGCGGCTGCGAAGAGCGCAAAGAACAGGAGCGATCCGAATCATACGGGCATACCGAACGGTATCTACAAACGCGGTCGAGGTTCTGCCTGGAACAATACCAGCAGACTTGGCGTTGCAAGAACGCGCAGAAGTGCACGACGCTAAGCTAAGGGGGTTGATGACCAAGGGCGAGGCTAAGCGCAGAGCAAGGGAAACTGCAATGAGGGCGTGGACCAGAAAGCTGATACCACAGGTGAGGCCCTGGGTGGAGAGAGAGCACGGGCAGACAAGTCACTTTCTGGCCCAAGTGCTGACCGGGCATGGGTGCTTCAGAAGCTACTTGCACAAGATCAAGAAGGCGGAGAGCAGTAACTGTCAATATTGCGAGACAGTGGTAGACGATGCGAACCACACGCTGACGCACTGCCCCAGATGGGCAGAAGACAGACGGAAACTGGAAGTGGTGCTGGGGGAAGCACCGACAGATGACAACTTGGTCGACCACATGCTGAATAGCGAGGAGAAGTGGGAAGCTGTGAAGGAGTTTGCTGAGGCGGTTCTCAGAAGGAAGGACGCGGACGCAGAAGACATGAGAAGAAGAGTAAGACGGGAAGAAACGGAGCCTGAGGAGGAGGAGGCAGTGTAAACAGCCCAGTTGACTGTAACAAGGAGATGCTGTTGAAGAATCTCGAGAGACGGTGCCGGCAGTATTTCGAAGAGAAGAAGGGGAGGGTTTTTAGTGGGTAGACGGTAGAGAACAAACTACAAGGAGTCCCACACTACAATGTGATAGGTGTACCAAAAAAAAAGGGGTCCCTGGTGAGGCTCGCCATTGATTAACAGCCGCAAGCTTTGATTAAACAGTTTCTCGCATGTTCTATTTGCTTGAGGTTCCACGCCACGTCAACGTAGGAGCACTAGCTAGCTATGAAAAAATAAAATATTCAGGTAAACTGAACCCCGGTAACAAAGTGATGAACTGGATAATATCGAAGAGGCGCTTCAACGTTTAGAATGATCACCAAACTCTGTTCCTAAACCAACAACAGTTAAAGAAGTTAAATACCTAATCAAATTGGCTGCTAACAAAAAAGCACCCGAACACGATAAAATAAATTACAACTGCTTCAAGAATATCTCACTTAAGGCAATTGTATTTCTCACAAGCATCTTCAATGCCTGTTTAAGAACAGGATATTTCCAAAAAACGTGAAAACACTCGAATGGCAAATCTCAGTAAAACCAGAGAAACGCAAAGTTATTATTTATTTCTCCCAGGGCCGCTCGACACCTATTGACAACCTTACTTTCAAGGACCATGGGTCGACCAGGTTAAATACCTCGGTTTACACATGGACAAAATAATTGGAATAAACACGTCCAAATGACCATCTCGAAAGCCAAACAATCGTTCGGACAACTTAAATCACTACTGCTCGATATAAGTCAGTATTTCCGCTCCAGTAAAGTCCACCTATACAAGGTAATCATACGGTCAAAAATAACATATGGTTGCCTTGCATGGATTACCTTCTCCAAGTCGCAGATTAATAAGTTGGAGGCCACACAGAGCAAGATGATCCGTAGGATTGGTGATGCACCGTGGTACGTCTCTAACGATCAACTGCGCTCGGAATTAAATATCCCCAGAGTCCTGGACTTAATACATCAGCTGCCCCTCAGCCACTTTTCCAAATTTGCTTTCTGCTTTCTGCAGGATCTTATTGAAGCACGACGCCCATCAGGCAAAAGAAAACGTACATTACAACTGGACGAATAATCATCTCGAGGAAATGAACTCCGTCCTGGTCTCTTCAATCAAAATTTTAATAATATTATCCATAGTAGTATGTATTTTTGATTAATTTAAGAAGAGAAACAAAGCAATTAATAAATAAATACAATTTAAAAATTTTTTGGTAATTCAACAAAATTTCATATAAAATTTACTAATTAGTGCATTTACTCAGTCATTCCACAGACATTAAACTACATAAATCAATACATGCAAGCAAGTTTTGGTTAGTAAGAATCTGACACTACCGAGAGGATCGGCCTCTAGGTGTCTTATGTAAGATTTGTTCACTTCCACGAAAACAAAAAAAGGGATACGTTGAGCTTCGATAATTTATTGGCCAGTATTTAAACCTTTCAGCTGCTAATGTTTCTTGTATCCTGTGTGAATTATGCTTTTTGTACACTCTGGATTGTCAATCTTGTTATCCGAAGTTTCGCTGGTAAGACAATCGGATATCATCGATGTATGGGAAGATTGGCATTCTCTAGAAGCATCAAGATTGTTGCGTTTTCCAATTCTTGTATTGTTAGTTGTTTAGTTTGTTTTTTATTGTTAATAAGCCGCATTACGTATGCTAAAACTCTGACAGATTTCTCAAGTTTGGAGAATGTCTGAATGATGAAAGTGGGTTCGTTGCACCATAACTCACTATACTTTAGAAATGCAGGGGCTACACCACGGCATGATATCCACAGGGTTACTACATGATGCCAATCACAAGGATCGGTTTGTCGTTGAATTTCATCGAGCTTTTAATCTTCTCGAATCCGATTTAATGCAGGATAACGCGATTTTTGAATCAGCGTACAAGTATTGAATGGAAATTTTAATGTTCAGAGATCTGGCTAAGTTCAGCCAATAGCATGGGGGCGCAATGTTCAAGTTTAGCTACACTTGTCGCTTTTACTTGTGCTACACGAGATTGTGCACATAAAAAACTGCTTGAAATTTTAGTAATGCCTTTAAGTGAAACGAGATACAAGTATTTGTACCCCAATATGCACTCGCACTTGCATCGGCAAATCCATGAATTTTCACTTGAACTCTGATTTCGAGAATCGCCTTTCAGGAGCACTGAATTTTCCATTAGCCTTGAATCAATATCTTAGTTGCGGTTGTCATGGGTTCTATTAATCCAAGGGGATCATATGTTCTGTATATTTTACTTAAAATAACACCCTTTGTACTAGCTCAATGTGTCGGTTTTAGTGTTCCACATTATTTCTAATGTTATCACTGAATCGAGTCCGTCGATATTAGTCATTGAAAATAGATTTTGCATTGCTGGCCCAGCAAGTTCTAGTTCTCTTTGTGAGGAGGACACTCACTTGGTCGCACACTTTCACTAAGTGATAAAATCATAGGCCAGATAGAATCAACAAGGGTGTATCAAGACCTGGACGATTAGATCGTATCATGTACATTCCTCTTCCCGATGAGAAAACTAAAGCGGAAATCTTTACAATAAAATTGGAAAAGATGCTGGTGTTTTATGTATCAAAGGATGATTTGGCGATGGTTATTCCGGTCTGCAGTGTGCCATCAAACAGCCATGGCGGTATTAATTGAGATAAAACATTTCGTTAAAGCTTTAGAGGTTATAACACCAAGAACACCAGAAAGCCTCTTAAAAATATATAAGTATTATGTAAATAAACAAAATTCTATAAGTCTGTTAATGTGTTAACTTCGGAAATAAGATCATCTACATACAAGTCTGATGAGAACACTGCACTTCCAATTGGAAGATTGTTTGTTGCCAATTGGGTGAGTTTGCGAAGGGAACGAATTACCAAAATAGACCTCCGCCCTCTTTGGATTATCTCCACCAAATCCTCTGGAATTTTCGGTTCTCGGGCCACATACCTGTACATTTTCGTCACATTCGCCATATTAACGAATTGTCGTATTCTCATCCTCAGCATGATTCCGAATTAATCGTACTATAACAGTGGACCGACCATCAAGATGTCATTCAGTGATATTCTGGTGAATGTGGGCGATGCTCCATTAAATACGCGTAATTGTGTTGCTTGCCTCCTTAATAACGCAGTAAAGAGGTAAATAATAACCGATGTTATTATCTTCGCTCGTTTGCTGCATGTAACGTAGTGTTTCCTATTATCTCATGAATTTCCTGTATTGTTTGTAGATATTTGGTGTTTTCGAAAGGCAAACATCTTCCGTCGTGCTGATTCACTAGTTTTCTAATCAGTGCTACTTGAAACCGCCCTGTCTCAATTATCGAACTCCTAGAAACGAAAATTTAATCCCAAATACCCTACGATTACTTAATCGGGTAATTTCCTTCGGTAATTCACGTCGTGCGGGTGTTCAGGTGTATCATTCGACACAATCGTAGTTCTCCTTCACTCAAAATATCATATCCAGCGCCGTAGAGCAGGTCAATATCCTGAGGCAAGTGAAATTCTAGACCTGATAATTGCAGTCGTTGAGGAATTTCTTACGACAATTTTACGAGCAAGTATTTTGCCACTAATTTTGATAACAATTATTGTGTTAAAATATGAATTCTAAACGTTTTGCGCATATCTTTGTTACTAAATCCGACTGGCTACAGGAATCTAATAATACGAGCACATACTGTTCTTTTCTAAACTTCAATCAACTCCACGCACGTCAAAAAATAACATTCGAAGGAATGTATGTTGTACCAACAACAGACGAAGAGTTGTTTGTTGCAGTCGTCGGCTTATTTTCACGTGGTGGTAAGTGTAAAACCGAATGGTGCCTCCTTTTAAATTTACGACGGCTTCTTGCCTTACAATCTTTGGACATACGGCTTTCATGTAAGCAATTGAAGCATAACATATTCGGTTTCGCTTTGTTTCGTCTCTCTGCTATTCTAACTTGGCGAAATTTAGGACATCGGTATATCATGTGTGTACGGTCACACATAAAACACTTCTCTTCTTCAATTTTTGTAACGAAAGTTTTCGAAGGTTTCATTCACCTTGTGCCACTGTTAAAGTTTTGACGGCTTTTTGTGGCTTTTAGTTATTTACAATTCGAATTAAGATAATTCTCCATGTCCTCGTATGTTGTAATGTGATCACACGTGCGTCCTTTCCATTCTTTCTGTAAATGAAAATCAAGTTTTTCAGACACCTGTTCGATCATTATGCAGTTAATGAAATTTTTGGATGTTATTTAGCGACCGATTATTATGAATCAGTGAAGTAAACTAATCATAGAATCCCGGATATTCTTCGCATTTTCCTGTGAATTTCTATCACTGGAAGTGTTACTTGTGGTGTTTCAGGGTATTGTGTCTCGACGTTGGAGATGCTAACAGTATCTCTTTCTTCAGGATTGATTTTGCTTTGCCAACGAGTTTTCAATTGGTTGTTCATTGGAGATGTCGATTTACAGATCGAATAGCTCATTCGTTTTTTCACTGAGCTCTGACGTTCTCGATTTCATCTGGAGTTTTAATTTCGTTCACGAAGGTAAGAGCTTCTTTAAATCAGTGGCTGCAGAAAGAATTTGATTCTTGTTCCACTGCAGCTTTTTCAATAGGGCCATAGCTGTTGACAGTTGACTGGACAGACTCTCACTTACAATAGTATGTCAAAGATTGTTTGTATCAGACGCGATAAGTTACGAATGAGATGATTAAACGTAGAAGATAATTCACTGGGGGGGGGGGGGGGGGAATTGAATGCGTATACGATTTTCACAAAGTTTACACGAGTTTTCAGGAATGTTTTTCATGGTTTTCTAAGTAATTCAATGTCACTATTTACTCATCCGGTTCGAAGGATCATGTTAGCGCTAAGTTGCGACTTGTTTTGGTAACAAAGAAGACATATCGCGGGAGCGCGACCAATTATCAGTATTTGTTAGTAGTAGTAGAAAACGTTTATTATCTTCCCAATTAGATAGTTTATATTTTTGTCGATGTTTTTTTATAATAAATGCATGGCCTAAGTTTAAAATTAAACAAAACCCGCATCATTGACTTTATTATACTACTTAACTTACAAAATATATGTTTTTCCATTCTCACCTTCTATTCTTCTAGTAACAGTTGCTCCATAAATACTAATAATAATAACTAAACTATCATTAAATTATATTGTGAGCCTTAGGCAGTAGATACTCTGATCTAACTAGTAAAGCATTAATAGCCTCTTATTGAAAAATATTTTGAATTCGAGAGACAAACTAATATACAATGCAGTGAACAGTGCTATTATCAAGAATGAGGAAATTCCTGATAAAGACAATATAGATCAGCCAAGCGACAGTGATTGCGAGACGATGCATGCGATTCCCTTCTAGTTCCGAGGATGGAGGTGGAAATAACGTACTAAATCAACAAACTTAAATTGCTTCAGACGGAACTATATTGAAAAAAAATGAAAAAGGAGGTTTTGCTAGTAGATTACTTGTTCAGAGTGTTCATCAAAGATGTACACGGGCCAATATCACATACTGGAAGGAATATTATGAAGGCGAGTCTAAGTAGTGCGTTCATATTACCGATTGACAACCATATTTGGAACATGTACGAAAACTGGACCATTACCCAAGCAAAATTGAAGGCATTTCTTAGAATATTGTATGCACGTGGGCATACGAAGGAAATACTTTGAGGCTTAAATATTTGTGAAACAACAAGTGGGTATCATCAATATTCTCCAGCACTGTGAGTAGACGTGATTTTGCTGAGATTCTGCGATAAAAGAAATCAGAGCAATCAACGTTTGCAAACTGACAAATTCGCTTTAGTCTCAGAAGTTTGGAACAAATTTGTTGAAAACAGTCGAAATTGCTTCAAACCAGCAGCTTGTATTACCTTGAATAAGCAACTCTTTCCAACGAAGTCCAGGTGCAGATTTACCCAGGATATAGTAATAATAACAAAAAGTTTTATTTATATAAGAACACATAATACATTATATTATAACTACAAAAACAACAACGAGATACTCTTAGATAAATTGGAATACGCTCAGATCACTGATAACAGTGTCTGTTCTTTCGCGTACCCATATGCCAAACAAACCCCATAAATTTGGCATAATGAAACTTCTTGAAGTATGGTATCCGGTTGAAGGGTTGAACTGTAACAACCGATATTTTTTTACAAGTATTCCTTTGGCTTTAAAATTAAGATCTAAAAATACTTCGTTGCTGAAACAATACGCGCAAAATAGAGGGAACTACCGAAAACTTGCAATTCAGCTTGCAAGGCTCGTTTCTCAATCAATTCAATGGATGCATTCTTACTGTATACAAGAGCAAATCAAATAAAAAAGTACTTATACTAAGTACAAAACATAAACACGTCAAAATTGATAAAACTGCTAAGAAATTACCTGAAACTGTATCGTGTTATTAATTAACTAAATTTGGCGCCGATGTCAATGACCAAATGACATGAAAATATACCGTGAAATCAGGTTCCAGAAGGTTTCAGTTTTGCCAGAATAAATTGCTGGATACTGTTCAAAAATACAACAGGAGAAAATATCTCACGGAAAGACTTTTTGTTTCGATTAGCAGAAGAACTTACTTTAGAATATCAGATTTCAAGGAAAAACTCACATGAAGCTGATATACCAACTAAAAGTGGCACGGTTGCAATAACAAAAAGACTACAAATTTGCAATATATGCAAAAAAAGTATATGCGAAAAGTGTATACGCAGAAAAATCTATATATATAGAAATTGTTGCCGACAAACTGTAAACAATGAAGCATTTTGTTATTTAACAAAATTAATATTGTTCAACCTATACTTGAGCCGTGACCGTGTGTAGACGTATATTTGATTGCTCCGTTTTTTCTGCTTTTATATTGGTGTTGATAGTGTTTTGATGTTATTTTCTGATATAACTAAATTTCTTAGATATCATCCCCGGTATAGTGTGTTCAGATTGTCCCAAACACGTGAGAACTTCCGTATTTTATGCTTTGAATATCTACGGGAGCCATTTAAATAAATTTAATCGTTCCCTTGGCCATGGATATCGATAGTAGATTTTAACGTTCCATAAAGCAAGTGTCATTAACTTCGTATTTTAGATCTAGATTTTACATTTGCCACAAGTGCAACAGTTATTTTATCCTATGGATCTGTTATTGAAGAACTTGAAGAGCGCAAATTAAGGAAGAATAATGTTATTCTATTCAATGTGCCGGAATCTTCAGCTTCTAGTGTTAACGATCGAATTTTACATGACTCGGATGAAGTTTCTCAAAATATTTAATTCTTTAAATCTACCAACAAGACCTAAAAAAATTGTAAGAGTGGGCGCGAAAAAACCGAATTATATTAAACCGATAAAAATTATATTTGATGATGTGTCAGTAGTTAATGAAGTTTTATTTAGTAACTTAAGAAATAAAAATCCACTAACTTGCTTTTGGAGAGATAAGACATATAATCAACGTCAATATTTAACAAAAATCAAAAAGGAACTAAATTCGAGACTGAATCTTACTGATCTTATAATTCGGTATCGCAATGATACTCCCTACATTGCAAAAGGAAAATCTTACAAGAAAATGTCATCTGATTCTTCAAAAAACTATTGATTTATTTTCAAAAGGTCGGCGGGATTCGCTCTAATATCAAGACATTTTGCTAATAGTTAATAACAACGATTTCTACGTTATAATTTTAGTAGAAACGTGGCTGCACTCTAATATATCTAATTCGATGTTAAGATTCGATAATTACATTATATATAGGTCAGACAGGTCTGAGATGGGAGATGTCCAACCGTGAAGAAATCTTCTTATTTATTGCCGCTTCACAATTTAATTGAACATTTGTTTGTTTCTGGAAAAATTGGTATAACTAAACATTAGGCAACCAAAACAACATACTGACGTTATTATTTAGTTATTATAATTATTGTTTTTAATATATCGATATAATTAATACTTATCACGTATTCAGTTATCTGTGAGTGCCATTAGTTACCGTAAGTGTTATCCATAATATTTTTTCATTTATAGTCTTAATTTTATTGAATTTATTATTTAACCTTAAATTTCACACGTGACTAGTTATTAAATATTATTAATTAATTTAACTTCCTATTGTGTCATTTGTTTTCTCCCTTTCCGCGGCCCTCTTGTATTGTGTTCTCAGTCACCGGGATCGGCCCCGCTGGTGCAGTGTGTCCCTGTAAGTTATATATATACAATATATATTTTTGAGTGTTGAACTATTGTATTTAATTTCACTATGGATTGTTTAAAGTGCGCGAAGAAAATCGAAAGGGAAGATTACATCACCTGTGATGGATGTAAGCATCATATACACACTAATTGTTCTGAACTTAATTCTGTTGAGATTAAGTGCCTCCGCTCTAATAGTAGACGCAAGTTAAAGTATATCTGCCTGAATTGCGAACAAGGTCTTAATCAAATTCCTAAATTATTCTCCATGATATTTAGCTTGCAGGAGGATGTTCGAAAATTACAGGCTGATCACACTGCTGCTAAACAAGAACCATCCGGAAGTCATTTTATATCTAATGAAGAGATCATTCAGGAGCTTCAAGAGCGATCCAAGCGCTCTTGCAATGTTGTTATTTTTGGTTCCAAGGAGGTTGGTAGGTCTAAGCAAGAGCAATGTGATTTGGATAATAACTTTTGTAAACAACTCTTGTGTGATTTAAAAATGCCTGCTGAAAATTTTCGTAATTTGCGTTTTGGAAAATATGATAGCATTAAGAATAATCGAGCAAGACCTATTAAATTATTCTTGGTTTCAGCTAATGATGTGCACAAAGTAATAAAAAGATATAAGGATATTAAATCAACTGAGAAATACTCTGGAATTCGGCTATCATATGATAAAACTCGGAGGCAAAATGATCTATATAAGGTAGTAAAGAATGAATTAATTAATCGTACTAATAATGGTGAAACTAATTTAAAAATTATTTATAAAAATGGAATCCCCGTAATAATTTCAACAAAAAACTAACTAATACTAGCACATTATTTCCAACTAATCATATCACTAATACTAAGATCTTGTATCAAAATGTCAGAGGTATAAATACTAAACTTCAAGATGTATATATTAATTCTTCTGATTTGTCATTTGATATTTTATTGTTAACCGAAACATGGTTAAATGACTCTATATATAGTTGGGAATTACTTCCACAATATTATAATGTTGAACGATGTGATCGCAAATGTTCTCTTGTGAATAGGTCCAAAGGTGGTGGTGTTCTGTGTGCTACATCTATTTCAATCAAACATGAATTAATTGATACTTCCCATATTATAGATCTTGTACCTTTAATTGATATAGTATTAAGTAAATGTTATTTTAATCATATAACTTGTATAATCGGTGTAGTCTATATTCCACCTGACATCTCCTGTGACGATTTTGAACTTTTTCTCTCAGCCTTGGAAATATTATTGCTTCACCAAAATTATATTGTTGTAGGTGATTTTAATATATCTAACATTTTGGAATCTAAATTTTCATCTAATGGTAAAGTTTATGCTTTTAATAATTTTCTAACGTCAAGTGGTAGCATTCAATTTAACTCAATTAGAAACAAATATGGTAAAATGCTTGATTTGGTTATTAGCAACGATAATTTAAAAGTATCTGTCGAAGAATCTGATGTATCGTTAGTAAAAGAAGACTCTTACCACCCTTCCCTTTGCGTTACTATTGATGAATTTTCAAGTAAAGTTGTTCAGCCGTTTTCTTTGTCTCGAAATATGTCTTATAATTTTAAAAAAGTTGACTTTATATCTCTTTATAAAGCCCTTTTTGACGTTGATTGGTCAATGCTGTCTCAAATAAATGATGTAAATCTCGCAGTAGATTACTTCTACAATATTTTGTATGATATTATTGATTTGCATATGCCTAAGCATAAACCTGTTTTATCGATATATCCGGAATGGTTCACATGTGAAATCAAAAAAACAATACAACTAAAAGAGCATTACCGTCGTAGATTGAATAAAACGAAAAACATCTTCTACCTCGATGAGTATAGACGTGTGCGGAGACAAGTTAAATCTGTAATTAAAGCAACATATAATAATTACTTAAATAATATTCAGCAAGATATTAAATCAAATCCCTCACAACTCTGGTCTTATATGGATCGATTAAAGAGAACTACAAGAATTCCAGGTAAAATGCACAATGATAAATCTGAATTCAATAATCCTCAAGAAATTGTTAATGCCTTTGCTTCGAATTTCTCTGAATCTTTCATTAACGTGACGTTACCATCACTTAATCATTCGCCTAATTCCCTACCTTATGCTAGTCCACCTACAGATGAGGATGAGTTAGTAGAAATAATGTCTTCTTTAAAATCAAATTTTTGTTCTGGTGATGATAGAATACCGAGCTTTTTGGTTCGGGATTGTAGAATGGTGTTTGCTAAGCCCCTTAAAATAATTTTTAATTTATCAATTAGTACTGGTATTTTTCCAGATAAATTTAAACGAACAAGAATCAATCCTATTTTGAAGAAAGGCGATAAATCTCTTATTAATAACTATAGGCAGGTCTCAATTTTATGCAACTTTGCTAAAGTTTTTGAATTAAAAATTTATTCTACTTTGTATAATGGAGTCAAGGCTAAAATTTCACCCTCCCAACATGGATTTATGCCCGGCCGCTCCACAATTACTAACTTAGCTTGCTTTACCCAATATATATCAGAAGTATTGGATAAAAGAGGTAGAGTTGATGTTATCTACACTGATTTTTCTCGTGCCTTTGACACTGTAAATCACTCCCTCTTATTGGACAAAGTTGGTAATTTTGGATTTTCGCCGGCTACTATTAACCTACTCCGATCATATCTTAACAATAGAAAGTGTTATGTATTTTATAATGGTTTCACTTCTTTTGAATTTGTAGCACTTTCTGGGGTTCCTCAGGGTTCTCATCTGGGGCCCTTACTTTTTAATATTTACATTAATGATTTGTTAGAAAATTTAAGGTGTCATACACTGGCATATGCTGACGATATCAAAATATACAGAGAGATCGTGTCTGATGTGGACATGGAAGTTTTACAGTCTGATATTAACTTTATTCAACAATGGTGTAGTGATAATGGTTTGTGTTTGAATGTTGATAAATGTAATAGTATGGTTTATACAAGGTGTGAAGTAATTTACAAAACTTATTATGTGAGTGATAAGTCTTTGTCGAATGTAGAATGTGTTCGTGATCTCGGAGTATTATTTTCTTCTTCCCTTAATTTTGCATTGCATATAAATGATGTATGTTTAAAGTCGTCTAAGTCACTTGGATTTGTTTTTCGTGCTAGTAAATATTTTCAAGACCATTCATTACTTAAGCGACTTTACTGTGCATTCGTAAGGAGTAAACTTGAGTATGCATCTCTTATCTGGTACCCTATTTATGCCTCTCATAATATGCCTATTGAGCGTATTGAAAGACGATTTTTAAAATTTTTATCTCTTAAACTGGATGGAGTATATCCTGAAAGAGGTTGTAGTCAGGCAGATTTACTTCTACGACATGAGTTGGTTTGTATCAGTAAGAGACGAGATCTCTTCTGTGCTAATTTTGTAAGAAAATTAATTAATAATGAAATTGATTGCAGCTTTTTATTAGATCAAATTCGTTTGCATGTACCTCGTCCAGGATCCAGACATGCTTGTACTTTTGCTTTGCCCAGATCCCGCACAAATATTCAACAACGCTCGCCAGTCCATACTATGTGTAAAACTGCGGAAGTGATTGATGTTTTTGAATAAAATTTTTGGTTGCTTTTTATTGTTATTATTATTTTGTATAATTATACTGTAATTGGACAAATTTTGTCTGTTGTATAATAAAGTCTATTATTATTATTATTATTATTATTATATGTTTGGCGCTGTCAATATTCCTCAGGGATCTGTACCTCAAATGTATAGTGATCACTGTACTACATTAGAAAATTTAGTGTACGATAATGATGATCATAAATATTTCATATGAGGTGATTATAATTTACCACACCTAAAATGGGATGTAAACGGTGTTGTGTACAGTTCTCTTAAAGCGTCAGATATACCTGCTAACTTATGATATTATTTCTTAAATCTGAATCAAGTAAATTATATTCCGAATGCTCGCATTGTATTCCTAGATTTAGTTTTCAGCAATATTAGCGGTCTTAAAGTATCTGTAGATGATGCTCCTTTCTCCAAACCCACTGAACATCATTTTGCCTATAATATTATCATAGAATTTTGATTCACTAAAGTCCTACATTAGGAAATTTTTATTCTCTGGCTAACTTTGTAAATATGAATATTTTTTTTTTGTTAATATAAATTGGAATTTTCTTAATGAATTAGATTTGATTGCAGCTACGGTACTTTTCTAAGAAATAGTTCATACGGCCATGGCTCGATATATATGATGAATATCCTAGATGGGTTAATAAAGAACTTAAAATATTAATTAAAAGGAAAAAAGAATCGCATTTAAAGTATAAACTTAGTGGTAATTATGAAGACTATCAGACTTTCAATCAACTGAGATCGAGATGTAAACAACTTAACAATGAACGTTTTCATCGTTACCTGACAGATGTAGAATTGGCAATAAGTTTGAATCCGAAAAACTTTTGGACATACGTACACGATTTCAACAACGAAAGTGAGCTCCCTAATGTAATGCATTACATGGATGAGACTGCATATGATGGCAATGCCATTGCTGAACTTTTCGCAAAGTATTTTTCGTCAGTTTATGTTCCTCCTCATATTGTTAAGAGACCTATGCTATTTACTGAAGAGCAAGTACAACATTCCAGACTTCATATTAATCGTGAATGGTTACTTACCGCACTTCTAAAACAAAATAATGCAATGGGTTCCGATGATGTTCCTGGTTGTATACTACAAAAATATGCTTTTACTTTAGTCAACCCAATTTATATCTTGTGTTCAAGATCTATTGAAGAATGTATTTTTCCTGACATATGGAAGAGAAGTTTTGTTCGTCCTATCTTCAAGGCAGGCGACAGGGAACTAATTAAGAATTATCGTGGAGTGTGTCGGCAGTCTATAATTACGAAACTTCTGGATGAAACCATTGCTGATCAACTTCTTTGAATGAGTCGAAACATAATATCCGATAAGCAACATGGTTTTTTGACGGGAAGGTCAACAGTGACAAACCTATTATTGTACTGTGATTTTCTGTCGAAAGCCTTAGAACGAAATCTTCAAGTTGACGCTATATATACCGACTTTACTAAGGCATTCGACAGAGTTAACCATTCGGTACTTCTGGTGAAGTTGAGTGAGCTATGTTTTCATCATAGTGTTGTGATGTGGTTAAGTTCTTTTTTTAGAAAATCGCACTCAGTGTACAAAGATCAAGAATTTTAAATCAAATTACTTTAATGTGACCTCCGGTTTACCCCAGGAATCTCATTGTGGTCCAGTTCTGTTTCTGTATTTATAAATGATATTGTGAATGTTATACAAAGCTCTGAACGCTTATTATATGCTGATGACCTGAAGATGTTTAAAATTATTAGTAGTATGGACGATTGTATTGCTCTTCATGATGATATTAATAGAATTAATAGGTGGTGTTATAAGAATGATTTGTTCTTAAATAGGGGCAAGTGTTGTGTTATGATCTAGGACACATATAGAGTTCCTATATCTCCTTGATACTGTACAATAACAACGCGTCAGGGAAATCAAGGATTTTGGTGTAATTTTTGATGTCCAGCCTTTTTTTTTAATCACATATAAGCAAAATTGTTCTAAACGCATGTAGCATGTGGGGGTTTGTTTGGCATATAGGTCGCAAGCTTAGTAAGTCATGCATAGTTACTTTGTACATTTCCTTAGTTCGCTGTCAATTGGAATATGCTAGCAGCATATGGTCACCGTATACTCATACTGACATTGTATCCATTAAAAATGTGCAAAAAAAAAATTGCGATGCATTGAGTTCAAAATGGGCGTATATCATGTTAAGGGTGAATATAGGCGGATAATGGGTGCCCTAAAGATTCAATCACTTGAAATTAGGAGAAATGTGTTAGACATGAGCTTACTTCATAAAATAATAAATGGTGACATTTGTTGTCCATCAATTTTAGAAAAGCTGGACTTCGATATTTTTCATGTGATCGTTCTCGCAGAAGCACACCCCTATTCCGCTTAAAATTGCATCGCACAAATTTTTCAGAAAGTAATACCATTGACCGTTTAATGCGACTAGGTAACGAATTTAATAATGACAGTCGAGTTAAACTTTCTGGTACATCCTTCGCGTAATTTAAAAAGAGTATTAAGTTTGTTACTAGATAACTGTTTCTGTTTTTATGTAACTTAATAATTTTCATTCAATTGTATAGCACTGTTTCAATTCCTTAATTCATCCTTCCTTCTAATTCATTTTAGGTTTTTTAGGTTAATGTTAATGTTATTTATTTATGCTTCTACACACTTTCATTTTAATTTTAAGTTATTTTATATGTAACAATTATTATTTCATTGTCATTACTTTAACCAATGTATATATTGTAAAAAAGGAGTTACCCGTCAATAAACGATTATTATTAGTATTATTAACTTTTTGTCATTTTTAAGAGTGAATAACGACTGGAAAGCCTCAATAGGCATTTTTTCTTATACACCAGCCATTCTGATTGGTTTTTGTAGAAATAGGTATATTTAAATAGCTAGGTAAATCTAGTGAAAATAAATAGATAGAATTTAAATCTTTGGTTAGTTTTCTGCATATTTACTTTATTCATTAGTTCGCAAACTTCCTTCTTATAGAATTCTTCAATATATCCTCCCCTTGTCTATTTCATCTTCTTTTGGCTACCTACGTTTTACGTTTACCTGGTTTTGATTGTTCTTTCTATATTGGGCCTTTTATCAGCTGCCAATCTAAGATTCATTGACTTGCTTAAATATTTTTAATACGATAACCGCATAAGCAAGATTATATACTTTCATTTCTATTACTGCTGTTACCTAATCCATATACAAACTCTCTATATCAGTAATGGAAAACTTTCATCATCATCAGGCTTTGACTGGAAGAACATTCTGAAGAATGAAGTCCGCCTGTGATTCCTGTGCTCAAAATTTAGTGTATTTTGTATGTATGAGTATTTTAATGTATTTTGTTAACAGGTAATCTAAAGCATTATAATAAATAAATAAATAAATGTGCAGGTTAAATAATAATCAAAAATGCTCAAACCTATATCAAGTTTTTCGATAGATATAAGGAAAAAAATATTAACGTAATTATTCATTTAAATAGACTACATTAACATTAATCAAAATGAATATGCCTTCATTCCTGTACATATATTTTGAAATTGCAAATGAGTGGTTTAATTTAAAGTGTCATGTATATTTAATCGTCCATATTTTATTATATATCAATAAAATTTATAGTTGAAGTTATTTAAATTTAATAAATGTATTGTGTATAAACCGCCGGAGCCAGTACATTTGATATTTGTAATACATACATTATTCATACATAAAAGCTCACTGTAATTAATTTCACAATGTAATGTAAAAATATTGATTCCCTCTGAACAAACAACACATTTAATTGTCAATCCTCGCATATTGTATAAATTACGCCAATTCATGGCTGTATATAAACACGCCTACAAATTGCAATAAAAACGATACGGACTATTAATAAATAAACTGGAACGAGCCAATGCACATTTTATATTTTAATGGGATATTTTTACGCGAGCTTGTCGAGTATACTGTACTTGGCATTTTTACGTTTTGTTCATATGTAAATTATCATGTACGAATACCGCAGAATAAAATAAATAAGCTGTCGGAAATTGATTAATTTGTAATATATTAATACCACTATACTGATTACATCAATTATAGAAAAAAACATGATAAGTGGGTAAAAGGGTTTTTACACTTTTTCTACTTTAACCTATATGTTTCTTTAATTATTCACGCTAATGCAATGCTTTAAACCATGGATGCACAGACCGCGGCCCGCGGGCCGCATGCGGCCCGCCGGTCGAATACCGGTGGCCCGCCGACAGCAAAAATAATACTCTCGTACATTCTAAAAATATTGAATTCTATTCCAGAATAAAACCAAAAAAAATATGTTCGAAAAGTAATTTGAATCTCGCGCGCGCGCTATTACGGTGCGCCGTACGTGCGTCGTCGGTAACAGCGGTCGGTAATGTTCGTGCTGATCTCGGTTAAATTCGTTTGCTTGAAGAAGCGCGGCGGCCGGCGGCGCGATGACGATCGCTCGCGTAGATAGTACACGACTCGAAGCTTCCAGAGTCGGTTTCGAGATTTCTCCAGACAGTTTTCGACTCTATACGCGCGGTATAAAAGCCACGTTTAATCGCCGCTAGGTGTATTAGTGTTCTGTGAGTTTAATAGAGGTTTTGGAAGGCAATAGTTGTAGACGTAGATTTCCTGTTGCAGTGTTAACCGTCAAGTGCCGTGTATAATTGTGTTGTGAAATCGTAAGTAAAACTCTATTATTAATAAGTGTTTCCCTACCTATTTAATCAATTATTTTTGATAATTTAAAAAGGATGGGTAATTTAAGTAGGTACTGTAATTGTTTTTAGGTGCTGTGTTAATCCTAGCCAGGATTAGAACGCAACATGGACAAGCCAGGACCTAGTAAAAAACGTAAGGTTAAAGATGAAAATCGGCAATTTCAAGAAATTTGGACTGAGAAATACTTTTTTGTATGGTCGCATAACAAAGTCGTTTGTTTAATTTGCAAGAATTCTGTTGCAATTGCAAAGGAATATAATGTAAAAAGGCACTATGAAACGCAGCATCCTTCTTTTACCAAGTTTACAGGCGAATTAAGAAAGCAAAAAATGTTGTCTTTAAAACGGGAGCTTACGGGTCAGCAAGCTATGTTTAGAAAACCCATTGAAGATTCAGAAACAGCTACAGAAGTTAGTTATGAAATTTCTCGAATGATAGCAAAGCGAAGTCGCCCCTTCAATGATGGGGATTTTGTAAAAGAATGCATAGAAATTGCCGCTAAGAAAATGTGTCCAGAAGCAGCAAAAAAGTTTGAGAAAATTCAACTGAATCGTATGACCATCCAAAGACGAATTATGTCTTTGTCAGGTAATATTGCGGAACAATTAACTGAAAAAACTAAGATCATTGAATTTTTTACATTAGCACTCGACGAATCCACTGATATTAGTTCCACAGCTCAACTTCTAATATTCATACGAGGTGTTACTCAAGATTTTGAAGTCGTAGAAGAGTTATTAGGAATGTGTTCATTGAAAGGTCAAACCAAAGGAGTTGATATACTCAATGTACTTTTGGATGAGCGTTCAAAAACTGATTTGGACTTATCAAAATTATCGGGAGTTGCGACTGACGGTGCTCCTTCGATGATTGGTGTCAATTCCGGGCTAGTTACTTTGCTGAAAAAGCATCTGCAAGAAAAAAACATAAAGGCTGAAGATCTCATGCAGTTTCACTGCATTATACACCAAGAAGCCCTCTGTGCTAAACAAATTGAATTTCAAAATGTCATGAAAGTGGTAGTTTCGACTGTAAATTTCATAAAATCACGAGGACTCAATCACAGGCAATTCAAACAATTCCTTGATGACATCGAAAGCGAATATGGAGATTTACTGTATTATACAGAAGTAAGGTGGCTAAGTCGTGGATTGACACTGGAACGATTTCTAAATTTAATAGAAGAAATTGGAATATTTCTGGCGGAAAAGCAAAGGGATGTCCCGGAACTTGAAAATCCTGATTGGTTGTGTGATTTGGTTTTTTTAGTTGACATTACAAATCATTTGAATGTCTTGAACACACGGCTTCAAGGCAAAAATCAACTGATATCCCAGCTCTACGCTCATGTATCATCCTTTCAATGCAAGCTGACACTTTTCAGATCGCAATTGAATTCTGGAAATTACAATCATTTTCCGAATTATAAGAAAATGGCTGAAAAATTCAACAAAACTGCGATTAATTTCAGTTATGTAGAAAAGCTAGATATTTTGATTCAATCTTTTCAAGACAGATTTTCGGAGTTTAAAAAAGTGAAACCTCTGTTGGACATATTCAGCAATCCTTTCACGATTTCAGTTGAAAATGCGCCAGAGTCAATGCAGTTAGAAATTATCGACATTCAAAACGACGAAGATTTACGCAACAAATTCAACGAAGGAGACTTGCTGAACTTTTACCGCTGCATTGATAAAAATATGTACAAAGAGTTGCGCATAAACGCTCTGAAATGTGCCAGCTTATTTGGTTCTACCTATATATGTGAACAAACTTTTTCAATACTTAATAATAATAAAACCAAAAATAGAAACCGCCTTGCAAATGAAAGTTTGGAAGCAGTTTTACGTGTTGCTACAAGTAAATTTGAGCCAAATATAAAAAAGATTGTAAGCACTATGCAGTGCCACGCTTCAAATTAATAAATTCCTTTTTAATTTTAATACATTATTATCAATTATTTATTGTCTTTAATTACCTACACTTCTGGCGGCCCGCCATCAGTTCATGATTTGCCCGAGTGGCCCCTAGTCTTAATAAGTCTGTGCATCTCTGCTTTAAACCTTTTAAATCTAATAGCACGTAAGTGCTAGTTCGGCGTTGACATTCGTGTCTTTTCGGTAATTTAATATTGACCCGATGTTTCTTTAATCGTGATTATTGTCAACTTGTTGTGTTGATAAAATAATAGGGCTTATTTGACTCGAAATTCAACTATAACTATAATAAATAATCTATAGTCACAAGTACTTATAGATATAATGTTATAAAAATATAAATTTAAACTAGGCTGAAAGACCTACGACCGATAGCTGTGAATAAAACGAAGAATCACAATCATTATTGTTATAATTATATAATGTAAATACTAGCTTCAATAAAGATGTTTTCTCTCTATAAATTTAAACAATTCGTTAAATTAAAAAATAAATAAACGTAGCAAATGTTTCAGTTTGCTATTTACCCAATAAATAAGCTTTTTTCTTGAGGATTATAATAAAAGGCGATTTGCGTAAAATTACTGACTACCGAATACATTAAAATCTATGAAAACATTAATTTCATATACGAAACCGTAATTTTAGAAAAGACCGCTCGAAGGCAGAACGTTACTCGACTCCGGTTTTTATAACACCGAATAAATTACCAAGGAAAAACGGTAGCTCAGAGCGGTGTACGAAGAAACAAGTTTTTGGAAAGCGAACGCCGCCGACACACGCTGACAAAAAAAAAACATGAATCGTCGACGTTAAAAATTAGTGCGGGCACAATTTATATCAGATAAAAATTACATGTTCGCGTACATGCATGAGCCATAAGACGTTTTTTTATAATTCTGATTCCGCCCATAACGACTTTCGAAATTCTTTCCTTGGACTGTCATGCAACTACATGTATATTAGTCAACCCGTTTTTTTTTTTCTTACGAATCGATGTAAAACATTTCTCCGTGCTATTATTACTATTTAATTTTACTGACCATAAGCATTTCTTTCTGCAATGATTTATTTTTAAAATATCTTATGTTTCAATTTATCTGTCGTAAGCCATAAATTAAGTAACGTTTTGAATATACAGTGTGAAAACTTTAGTTAGGACAAAATCCATAACTTCGATGTAGGTGATTTTTGCAAAAACTCCCGAAACACGGTACGTATTATTTTTTCTTGCCCTCATTTCTATGCATATGCTGTTTATTTATCTGTTTCCGGAAGTACCTAGCCACCTCCGACTTTTTTTCAAATGGAAAGATATGTCAAGTGACATCTCGTTTAAAAGATCTTTTCGCAAGGAATACAATACACTATTTATTTCTTGAATATTTTCAGAACCCACGTTATAAAAAAAGAAAACCAATTCTTTTAACTTGAATACTATTTAATGCAACACATGTTCAAAATGGGCACTTTTCTATCTTGCAAAGTGCAAATCGATGATTACATGCATCTCTAACGTTTTTTAAACATTTCTGGAGTGACTTACCGTATTACATGCCTAATACGCTGTTTAAGGTCCTCAATGTAGTTCGGTTTTGTTGTAGAGATCTTACTCTTGAGATATCCCCACAAAAAAGTCAAGGAGACTAAGATCCGGAGATCTCGCCGGCCATTCAATGTGACCTCGTCTTCCAATCCATTCATTGGAAAACTTCGTCTAAATATCTACAAGCGATCACAGCATAATGAGTATGAGTTTCTCGCATCTATTGAGGGTTATAGTCAGCCAAATAACGAGAATTTTGACGATTAACGTCACTATGTAAGATAAAAGTACTTTCGTCGAAAAAAAAGAATTGATTTTAATGAAATCTGGTTATTGTCGATCAGTTTCATCATGTATTAGCAAAATTCGATTCGGCGGGACGCGTCATTCTCTGTTAAATGCCTACATCTTGTTAGCATGCAGCTTGGCTGATCTAAACATTTTCAGTACAGTAGTTTGACCAATCTCATTGTCACGGGCCAGTTGCGTAGCTGGAGTCACCGGATTTTCTTGAAAAGTTAATAATACGTTTAGCCTGGTATCTGCTTCAACAGTGGGATTTCGCTGTCTGGCCACAATCCTGACATGACCCAAATTGTTGTATTTTGTCTCAATTTTGCTTATCCAAGGTACCATAATACCAACTAATGGATGACATATCCGGATGATGTTCTAGTAATAATTGAGCAGCCTCAGCTAACTTCATCTTCTGTTACCATAACCGATCATCATCAGAATTTTGATACGGAGATTTTCGGTTAAATACACCATTTTAGAAACTACTTTCACAACTTGACTAGCGTATGTTACTGCTTTGGTGACTATTATAATCACTAGCAACTAAGAAACGTGGATCCAAAGCATCAAAACACATGTCAAAAAAATACAACATTACGCCGAAACGTGTAAAATTGGTTTTCTTTTTTTATATAAGTTAAAGAAATTCAAGAATTTTTTTAAGTAGTAGTAGTAGTAGTAGTGTGTGGCTATCGACCACGTGGCCCTTCCGCCGTGTAATTTGTGTATTTGTGTGTGTGTATAAATGAGCTTGTTACTATAAAGGATCGCCCCTGTCACTCTAAAGCACCATTATTTGAATCCCAATGGTGAATGGTACCGGTCACCCATCCATTTGCTGGCCCGAACCAACGTTGCTGCAAGTTAGTTCGATGTCGCAACCGAATTCGGAAACATCGGCGTGTAAATGTTTTTATTTGTATTTAAAATCAATTTTATAATAAAGCTGTACTGATAATAACGAGAGATCGAAACACGTGTCTGCAGATGATTATAAACCTGATTGTTAGTTTATTTAATTACTTATCTAGTTTATCATAATTAAATCAGTGTAAATTCATTTATTGTCCATAATTTTACTCTCCATATTCATTCAACATACATTCAATTATGTTTTAGTTAATTTTACTGAAATAAATACATTCAAACTAGTGTTGCTCTTATAGCTGTGCTATTTGTAACATGCAAATTACTTTTGTATAATTCAATGTCTGTCGAGGTATTAGCCAGAGAAGTAGTTGTTTCAATAAGTGATTTGCATAATTCACAGTGATAGAGTCAAATGTACACTAATATTGCAATTATGCACTGAAGATTCTGTTACAGGCATCATGTCGGCCAGGACGGAGGGAGGAGAGAGGAGCTGGGTCATCAGCTCAGCCTACTTCCCAGGAGATTCGCGTATACTAAGCGACATAGTTGCGACGCCAATGCGCATCACACGCTCTGTGGTAGCTCAGACATCAACAAACGAGGTGAGTCTTTACTTAACTTTATCTCCGCAGAGGGAGATAAAGTTAAGTAAATTTACTGCTATCCCATTCTGTTACAAATGAGCATAGAGGAATTGGTGCCGCACCTGTCAAAAATCTTCAAAGCCTGCCTGGCATGGGGATATATACCAAAATCATGGCAAAGCGTAAGGGTAATCTACCTGCCGAAGATAGGCAGAATACCTGACCTAACGCCAAAGTCATACAGACCTATCAGCCTATCTTCATTCTGACTAAAAACAATGGAAAGACTGATTGATAGGTACATAAGGGACGATACTGTTAAAAGATTCCCACAACAACAGGCAATATGCAAATCAGCCGGGTAAGTCAACGGACTCGGCGCTGGACGACCTAAACAGGCTCATCACAAAGTCAATGGAAAACAAAGATATAGCCATGGCAACATTTCTGGATATAGAAGGGGCGTTTAACAACGTCACAACAACCTCTCTAGTGGAGGCACAAGCAAGGAAAGGAGTCCCGCCAAGCCTTTGCCAATGGATCAAGGCCAGCTTAGAGAAAAGGACAATCATATCCACTTTGGGGGGCCATACCATTAAGGCTAAGGCAGGGGGAGGCTGCCCACAAGGAGGAGTGCTATCTCCACTGCTATGGGCTACACTAGTAGATGACCTTCTAGGAAAACTGTCCAAAGAGGATATCCACTGCCCAGGGTACGTGGATGACTTAGCCATTGTCATAAGGGGTCGGTTCGCGGGAGTTGTCTCGGAGCGAGCACAAAGAACCCTAAACATAGTAGACAATTGGTGCAAACAGGAGCGACTGACAATCAATCCACAAAAAACACAAATTGTTGTATTCACAAAAAGACGAGCATTGCAAGGCCTAAAGCCATTGAAGCTCGGGGTACGGAAATCCCCTTCGTAGGGGAGGCAAAGTACCTGGGAGTAACCTTTGACGCCAAAATGACGTGGAGACCACACATCACAAAAGCCACCAAAAATCATTGGGCAGGTGTTGCAGAATGTGCAGGGCAAATTGGGGACTAAACCCTAAAATGACTCTATGGCTCTACACCAGGGTGATAAGATCCATGATAGCCTATGGAGCAGTGGTGTGGTGGACTAGGACAAAGCAAAAGGGGGCGATAGGACTCCTGAGCAGTACACAAAGACTAGCATGTCTCAGTACAACAGGAGCCCTAAGCACTACCCCAACAGCAGCCCTAGAAGCCATTTTGAACATACCACCATTATACATCTTCATTCAAGGAGAAGCCAGGTCCGTATCATACAGACTGATGCAAGGACAGGCGCCCATAATCCGATCACACGGAAAAACACACCAACGGCTAGAGGACGAGCTGAAGGCTAACGCGATCACAGCAATGCCAAGTGATGCCATGGTGAAAAAATACAATTTCGAAAAGAAATACAAGGTACTAATCCCGCAAAGAGAAGACTGGGTCGAAGGCCAACCTACCAAAGCAGAATCATTCTGGTTTACGAACGGCTCAAAGACCGTCAAAGGGGTAGGAGCAGGTATATACGGCACAAAACCCAAGACAAAGATTTCTGTCAGTCTCACCAAGGACACCACGGTGTTCCAAGCAGAGGCGAGAGCTCTTCACCACTGCACAAGAGAAATAGCAAGACAAGACACCAAACGTAGGTCAATTGCTATATTCTCCGACAGCCAGGCGCTACTAAGAGTACTAAGCTCCACACAGGTCGAATCTAAGCTAGTGTACGTACTCTTAATGAACTTGGCTGTCACAAAAAAGTAACAATAATATGGGTCCCAAGACACGGAGGACATCCTGGGAATGACAAAGCAGACGAACTGGCCAAACAAGGCTCGTCAAAAGCAGTAATTGGCCCGGAACCTTCTTGCGGTATCTCCAAAACCGCAGTCAAACGATCCATAAAAAAATGGGTGGAGACACAGGCCCATACCTGGTGGACGAACTCACCAGGACAGAGACAGGCGAAACAGTTCCTTGAGAAACAATCGCCAAAATTCACGACCGAACTCCTGAACCAAGACAGGAAAATGGTCAAAACAATAGTAGGCCTGATAAAAGGGCACTGCAAGCTCAACAAACATATGAGCAAAATAGGCCTGGTGGAAGAAGCACCATGCAGATTCTGCCTAGAGAAAGAAGAGGACTCGTTCCACATCCTATGCCACTGCGAGGGTCTAGCAAGGATTAGATATCAAAAGCTGGGCACTACAAACCCAAGCGCGGAGATTTATACCCAAGTCCCTCTAGCAGGGCTAATAGGACTAATCAAAGAGGCAAAGCTATAGCTGGTCATCTGAGATAAACATGGATCCACAATAGACCTGAAAAGGTCGCGGTGGAATAGGCGCTGGTGCCACCCATATAACATCTATCTATCTATCTAAGTGATTTGTTTTGTAGTCTTAATAAGACTCATTGTTGTAGATTTACGAAATGTTTTCGTATTTTTAAATTATTAGTTGTAGAAAATTACAACGACATAGAGTAATTTAATTCATTTTATATAGAATCATAGTTCGTCTTAAAAAACAAATATCTATCTTGCTTAAATTGCATACGACAAAAACAACCCACATAAAAACAATAATATCAAAAACAAAATAAACTCCATCATTCCAATTATAGTTATTAAGCCAAATTCAATGGAATTATTTTTAATTTTTCATCGTATTTATTGCTTTGCTTTTTAAATCAAGTATATATTAAAGCTGCACCGATGAGGTCTTAAAGATTAAAACATGTGTATGCAGTTTTACGTGTTATGAACTTAACTGTTAAACTATTTAACCTGTTATCCGTTCATTATAATTAAATATCCGTAAATTCATTTTACTTACATATTTTGGAAAAAACCAGATAGCAAATCTTATCGAAAACCGAATGATCAAGTTGCCTTTAAACCTCGTATTAAACATACTATGCAAACGATGAAATCTGATGTGTATGAGATACGTTGTTCAAAATGCAATAACGTTTAGGTAGGTCAAACAAGACGAAGTATATCAACTCGATTTTCCACACATTTTTTGCATATCGTTTTAACACTTTAGTCTCTTTTAAATCGTTATTTAGAATGGATATAAATTATCTCAAATTTTTGCATAATTGCAACAAAGGCACTAGATTTAATCTCCTGGAGTCATTGGAAATTTTCAAACGGAGGCATAATCCATCAGTAAATCTCCTTAACGAGCAGACCGAACTAATATTTTCGCCACTTTTCAATGTGTCACTACCCTAAGATAATCCGCAAACAACTACCCACATTCATTCATTCCATCATCACAAAATTATTACTGTAAGTGCAAAATTCATCATGATCAATTTTTAATTCACTATAACGATAAAACGTCGAAACGCGAGTCGTGTTGTATTTTTTAGACGTATGCTTTGATAGTTGTATTGTATAATTCAATATCTGTCGTGGTATTGCCAATGTTTCGTATTTTTAAATTACTAGTGAATTTAAATCCACTAGCACCTCGACTCTGTGGTATACAAAAAATCCATAAACCTGACTTACCAAGGCTAGAGTTTTGAGTAAAAGAATCAAGCTCTTTAAGACATGTGCAAATTTTAGACCAAATTTCCCCATTAATAACTCCTTCCAAATTTCTTAAAAACTAAAATCCATCATGTTCGATCTTAATAGCCTGTTCTTATATTATAAAATAATCAAAAATTTTAGGCTCTCATTCCTAACATTTATTTTTTCAGAAAAGGCACAGGGCCTAACCTTCTTAAGTGAATAAAGCTTTATTGCCAAAATATCATTAAAAAAACCTGATACTAATTTGCTTAAAGATTAGACCAACTCAGTATATGCTATTAATTTTTTTTAAATAAATAATTTAATAAAACAATGAACATTTCAATTTTAATTTTATAAGAACCATTTATAAATAACGGGTGTCCAACAATTATTGCAGTCCCGGGTGGCATTGGAATAAAAAACATATGTCGATTCTTTCATGTGCCAAATAAATGAACTGACATTTTAATTATCAAACACAACTTAAACGTGCATTTAAAGTGTTGTTAACATTAATAAGTAATTCGAATATGTTTACTCAAGAACAGAAAAGGTTTTTATTAGAATCTTATTTTCGCAACGGCCGTCGTTTGGAAAATGGAGAATGGGAGATTCAATGGAACTAACGTCGCGTCGCAAGAATTTCATACAAGATTTCCGCATGTAATTATTAACAACAATACGTTTGCTCGTGATGTGAGAGCTATCGTGCAATGTTTTTGCGATACAGGATCGGTGCAACACAGAAAGGGTGCAGGCAGACCTAGTGTAAGAAATAAAAATGTACAAAACGCAAGAATCACTATAGAAGGAGAACCTTCGACATCCGTTAGGAGATTGACGCACGACGGCCATTGCGAAAATAAGTATCTAATAAGAACCTTTTCTGTTCTTGAGTAAACATATTCTAATTACTTATTAAAGTTAACAACACTTTAAATTCACATTTAAATTATGTTTGACAATTAAAATGTCAGTTCATTTATTTGGCACATGAGAGAATTGTCCTACGTTTTTGATTCCAACGCCACCCGGGACTGCAATAATTGATGGACACCCGTTATAAAAAATACAATCAAAATTACTAAAGATATCATTCTTGAATTTATAATATACATTTTTATTTAAATTTAACAATTTCATTTAAGAATACGAAAACATTTCGCAAATCTATGAATTTCTGTCAAACAATAGTTTCATGAATGAGTATTCAAATACGAACAAAACATGGGGGTTCCTACTTAACTTTTCTATTTCTCACACCCTACCCCCTAGGGGGTTGAGGGTAGTGGGTCGAGTTTCATATCATTAAGATGTCCCCCTCCGAGGCGAACAAATTTTAATTATAATTTTTATTTTATTCGATGTGTAGTTTTCGAGATATTTCAATGTCTTCACTTAAATTGAACACCCTGTATAAAAATCGTCGGTTTCCTTTTAATAATTACTCTTGAAAATGCTGCAAAAAGCGAAACTAGTCGAGTCAATATATAAATTAGCGAAACAAACCAAGTGTTTTTAATTAATTACCTATTAAGACAATAGTTTTTAGTTTTCTGTCCTAAAAAATAAAAAAGTATTCTGTCCAACGGTTATCGACCGGCGGTTTTTCAGCCTGAAGTTATCTGTCATACAAGCGTGTTGATTGCTTATTGGGTTAACTGTCTACGTTGTTCAAACATATCACTAATATCATTGTGAAATGAGGAAATTATTTAATGGTGATTTCTGGGTGCTTAAATCGATATGTTGTAAGAGGATTGCGGGAGATACACATATTGTTGAGGATCTGTAGGTTATGTGGGTTGGTAGTTCATTTTTGGGCGAAGAATTCAAGGCGTTCACTAATGAGAATTAGGTTAGCTAATTGGTATAGGAGGGTATTAGATTAAGGGGTGTCTAATTTTTGTTAGTGAAGGGCTGATATATTTAAGGACAAAGGTTTATGGAAAAAGATAGCGGAGTAATTAAGAAGAGGTCGGCAGATCACTTTGTAAATATTCACAGATGATTTTGTTGTTATGCCTTGATTTTTGTGTTGGTGAGGCTTCTAAAACGCCGTGCTTTTTCTTGACACTCGCTTTGAGGTTTTAGGAATGTATTTTAAACGTTAGCTTGGGGTCAAATATAATTCCAAGGTATTTGCCAGAAGGAAATGGTAAAATGGTTATTAATGGTTATTTTAAATGATGAATTAGGTGAACGATGAAAAGGAATTAGGAGGTGGGATTTATTGGGATTGATTAAGACTGTGTCATCTGCGGAGAGGAGCGGGAAGGCTGAAGGATTCAGGTAATGCGGATCATGGTTATCAATACCATGAACAAAAGTATTGTAAATGATTGGCGATAGAAAAGAGCCTTGAGGGATACCTTGTTGGGGAACGGAAGTACGTGATAGGGTATTGCGGATTTTAATTTTAAGAAAGTGGGATCTTTAGTATCCCTCCTTACTGGTGAGATATACACGTTGTCCCCTGAAATTTTGAATATGAGTAATGTAATTTGTATTATATCTCGATTATTATTATTGGTTGCTATGGTTGTTGCTGCAATATGCATGTCAATTTGATATTTTGAAGCTATAATGTTAACATAAATTTTATGATCATCTGGGAAAAATAGTAATATTAAAATAACGTGTAAATGTGTTTCATTTTGATTCCCTATTTATTACAAATTACTGATTATTTCCCGTTGGTCAGCCCACTAAAATATGTGACGAGCGTGGTAACTAAGCAACGAGTAATGCATTGAAATGCCCGTATTCAAAATTTCAGGGGACAACGTGTATGTAGCATTAGTTTGTTTTTTATTATGGTTTCAAAGGTTTTGCCCAAGACTGGAAGCATTTTCTAGAGTACTTTGTTAATTTCATCAATTATTTTTTTCTATAATATTGGTGTTGTTGGTGTATTTTTAATAAATTACAAACAAATTATTAATATAATCAAATATGTGACAGCATATGTCACCAAAAATGTCTATTTAAAGATTGTTTCATTTTGGTTTATCGCTGTAAAACTAATAATTACAATATTGATATTATTATAAACAACTGCTATTGTTTTACTTTCATCTTTTTCATGGCTACCCATTTTTTTATTTATAATAAAACTTAAAATGACTATAACTCACTTATTTTTAGAAATAACTATGTCATGTGTGACATTGGACTAAAGAGAAAAAAATAACTTTTGAATTAGACCATAGTTAACTATGTTTTCTATTTAAAAAATGTACGTTTGCGTCATATCTCGAAAAATTATGGCGGTTATTTTTTTTTATTAATCTGCATAAAATAATCTGAAACTCTGTCTTTTACAGTTTTTTCTATCTGTTATAATAACCTAGATATATTGATATGAAAAAATTGACTCCTTTTACTCGTAAATCTATACTTCTTTCCCCATTTAACCGTTTCTCTATCTCTTCTAGTTTACGAGATCCCCATAGAAAACATCTAAAAAAACTCACCCTGTATATCACAGACACATTCTAAAATCATTTCCATTCCACATTCATGACTACATAATTAATAATATTAATTTTATTTATATAAAAAACAATACTTATCAGTATTGTGGTAAAATAGGAATTAAAATTTGTATTCTCAAGCCTAATCAACCCTGCACATTACTATCCAGCTACCGCCCTATCATACTTCTACCTGTTATAGGAAAAATATACGAATCCCTTCTCAAAAACAAAATATTTTCCCTGATTTCTACAGCAAACATTAATTTGTTTTCTTCCTTAAAATTCTTCTTCCACTAACTATCCTAACCTCAAATATGTAGACTTCTCACCCTTAAGGTTGAGCTTCTGCAGCATTATTTCTGGATGCCCAGAAAGCTTTATACTGATCTAATAATCACAAGTTCATTATTAAGCAATTCCTCTCTAATAGATCAATCAATTAAACTTAATAACTCTTTCTTTTTTTTAATTCATAAGCAATGGAATTCCCCAAGGCATCTATTATTTAACAATTTTTGCTTTGATTTCTATAATCCTGATCCTTTCTAACTAATTAAACTTGCTGCTATATTACCAGAAGCCCTTCAATTCCTGCAAGAACGTTTGTTTGTAAAATTAAGCATTAAAATCAATCCTCACAAATTACAGCGTTTAATCCCTTATCATCACCCCAATTGTTCTCACTAAAATTTCGCAATTTCCCAGAATACTTGGGCGCAACCCTAGATCAAAAATACAACTTTAAAAAATACGCAATAATTGCTATAAATAATATTTTTTGGAATTTCGAAGATTAATTCCGGCATAATTATTAATATTTGATTATAAATATGTTGTGTTAAATCATTATATTTTGACCCCAGGAATATATAGTACGACAAATTCCTCATACTAACGGAACACCCTGTTATTAATACATAACATTTTAAAAACATCTATAACCATTTTTAGTTTAACTTGTATGTGTAACGAGTATGCGATGTTAATCTAGATATTTTAGGAAACTTTATTTTTCAAGTAGTCAAATAAATTAATTTTGTACATTTCAAAGTGTATTTAACGATGCACATCGTTGAAAATGGCGACTGTGAGCGACGGTCGTGATTTTGAGAGTGCAAAATTAAACTCGAAAAACATGGAAATTAATAAGAAAAATTGTGTTTGCGGTTCAATTCCAAAGACGGGAACGCAATGTACATCATGCGGTACACTTTACCATCCAAGATGTGTGCGGAAAGTGAAACTGTGCTGTGGAATTAACCTCACCACCTAGCTGCAAGTGGATCAATCAGTGGACCCTATCAATTTCGAAATGGAGGCATATATAAACCTTAAGGATCTGGTAAGCGAACTAAAGTTAAATAATTCGCTCTTACTCGAAAAAAAACCAACGTCTTGAGGAAGAAAACAAAAAAATTCAAATTAATAATAGACCGGAAAATGCAATAAATTTAGCAATAAATTTACCCAGGCCCCGAGCATCTTCCGAAAGCAATGCAATCACTGATTCATCAATATTGTCGGGAAACAATGTTCAGAGTAAAATAAGGAAAAATGTACAACCAATTACAAACAATCCTGAAGTTGCTAATTTAACTAGTGGCAACACTGCACCATCGTCTTCCAAACAACCAGAAGTTAATAAAACCACTGTCAATAACAATAAAAAACCCACAATGCAGAATAAATAGGCGACCCCGCAAACCACCAAATAAAAATATCATAGGAACCGGTGATAAAACACACACAAAAATCCAAGCTGAACCAAAAAAGGCCTGGATTTTAATTAAACGTATCCAAAACCGTTTTACGGAAGATGATATGAGAGAGCATATCAAAAATATTACAGGCCAAGATGAATTTATCTGCGAAAAGATGCAGTTAAATACATCCAGTTCAGCATTTAAAATCGGCATTGATTTTAAATTTTATAATAATATGACGGATACTAACAATTGACCGGAAGGAGTAACGATTAGTACATATATTTTTAGACGGGCCGCCCGAGGCTCAGCAGAAACTTAATAATATTGAGAGTCATCCTGATAAAAAATCAACGCTGAATATTTATTACACTAACATACAAAGTATACGTAGTAAAACAAATGAATTTGAATCATTTCTCAAATACAGGAATGATGTATTTGATGTAATTTGTTTGTGCGAGCATTGGCTGCAAGAAAAAGAAATGGACTACCTACGCATAAGAAATTTAACAGTTGGATCACACTTCTCCAGAAAAAAATACCTGCACGGAGGCGTCCTGCAATTATTTAAGGATAACGTATCTTTCAAAACGTATGAACACTCTAACACGACATCACAAGAAAAGGACTGTGAATTAGCAGTAACATTGCTACTACAGCACAATTTAATTTTAATTACTGTGTATCGTTCGCCCACTGGCAATTTTAATAATTTTATTCTAGGCTTAGGAAATCTATTGGATAGCGTAAACATTGAAAAACCCATAATTATTGTTGGGGACTTTAATGTAAAATTTCATAGCGATGATTATCGAGCAATACACCTCTGTGATATTTTATCATCATTTGGGTTATATATTAAAATAAACTTCAGTACAAGAAAAGATAACTGTTTGGACAATGTGTTTTCTAACGTAAGAGAATTATCAATTGATCCACTTGATTCAGAACTGTCAGATCATATTGGACTCCACATAAAGTACAACACCAAAGAGGTAATAAGTGAAGTAAGAACTAAAATTGTAAGACCAATAACAGAATCGGGGAAAATTAATTTTTTTAATTTACTAAATGATACTGATTTTAGTTTTATTAGTTTAAAAAGTAGAAATATCAAACAAAAATTTGATAAATTTATTAATATCATTCAGAAATATTTTTTTGAAAGCTTCCCTGAAAAATCTGTCTGTTATTCTAATAACAATAAAATAAATTAATTTAATAATTCTCTAAAACAGATGAGGGAAACTTTGTCATTAATGAGAGAAGCAAGCATTAGATTTCCGGATTTAAAAGCAAATTATCTACATTATAAAAAACAATACAGTCTTGCTCTAAAAAATGCGAAGATAACTGCAAATGAGAATTTCATTAATAAATCAAACAACAGCCCGAAAGCATTATGGTCTTTAATTCGGAAAAAGAAAACAAACTGTGATGAAAACTGTGATATAACTTCTAAGGATTTTAATATGTTTTTTAGTTCTATTGCCGAAGAACTTTCAAGAAATATACCTAACTCCAACGATGACCCCATACACTTATTAAATAGTTATCCTAGAAACACCAAAACCTACTTCAAATTATGTAAAGTCAGTCCTATAAAGGTTAGAAATATAGTAGGAACATTAAAGTGTTCACAAGCCCGAGACATCTATGGTATGTCGACAAACCTGCTTAAAAACATTATTGATATATCTACTAAGTTTATCAATGAATGTATAGAGTCCGCTACTTTTCCAAGTTGTCTAAAAGTTGGTTGCATTATCCCACATTTAAAAAAAGGTAATGTATCAGATATAAACAACTATAGACCCATTGCTCTACTACCAATTATTTCCAAGGTTTTAGAAAAAATATTGTTTAAACAAATTTTAGATTTTTGTGAAGACCAAGCCATACTAAATTGTAGTCAGTTTGGCTTCCGTAGAGGTCTATCAACTACCGATGCAATCAACGCCTTAGTTGAAGAGATTCTAGAAGGCTTCAATTCTAGATCATACACTTTAGCATCCTTCTTTGACCTCAGTAAGGCGTTTGATTGCGTGCCTCATGATATCCTTCTACGAAAGCTTTACTGTTACAATTTTCATCCTACTACTTGTCGACTAATCAACTCCTATTTACGAAACAGACAACAGCATGTGCTCTTTAAAGGATGTTTGTTCCCGGGGGTAAATACGACTTATGGGGTACCTCAGGGATCAATTCTAGGACCACTGCTGTTTCTGCTCTACATAAATGACCTTACCTTACAAATAAACAGTTCTAAAATTCTGTTATACGCCGATGATACTACGTGTATCAGTACATCCGAAAACTTCCAGTCCGTTAAGACAAAGAGCGACGAGGCCAATGATTTAGTACTAAAATGGTTTAATTCAAATAAACTGACAATCAACACCGATAAAACTATAAAAGTTTTATTCACATTAAAAACCAAAAATTCTCAATATGCCTCAACTAAATTCTTAGGCATAAATTTAGATTCTAAATTAGATTGGCATTCACACGGAGATTATATCTCTGTAAAACTGTGTCGTATAATTTTTTTATTGCGGAGTCTTACAAACTCATTACCTCAAAAAGCAGTGAAAACGGCATACTTTTCACTCTTTCATAGTCAAATTTCATACGGTATCTTAACTTGGGGTCATTCCTCTATAATAAATCGCCTGTTTAGTCTACAACGACGAGCAATTCGAGTTGTATCAAACATAAGATACCGTGAAGATTGCAAGGAGTCGTTTATAGACCTATATATCTTAACATTGCCATGTATCTATATTATGGAATGTCTCAAATATGTCCGAAAGCACATTGATCTGTACAGATCCCATAATGACATACACACTTATCAGACACGTAACAACATTAATATTTGTCCAGAACAGCAACGGATTTATAAATGCAGAAATGGCATAAACTATTATGGGCCGAAACTATACAATCACCTCCCCACGAAATTAAAATCGTGCACTGAAACCGTGTTCAATAAACAAATAAAAATGTACTTACAAAATAAAGCCTTCTACAATATCCAAGAATGCTTATCCAATAGATTTCAAGATTTTAATGTGTGATTTTAAATTAATTTTATTACGTGATTAGTATTTCTTTATTCTCTATTATATTTGTTTCATTTGATTTTATTAATTTATGATAACTGATTTATTTATTTATTATTATTATCATAAAATTTAAATTATTTATTTTACTGTATGATTAGTATTTATTTGTTTATTTTACAGCATTAACTTATTCTATTTTATATATTTACATCTGCCAATTTATGTTTTACTGTTTCCTTTTATTTATTTAGTTTGCTGTCTGATAGTATTTTGTTAATTTATTATATTGACTTATCCTATTTTTTTTTCATTTATATTGATTTAGTCATTAATTAATTTATGTTATATGTATAATTGTACAATGAAAGGAAATTTTATTTAAAAATGTTATTATGCAAATGTTACTAATTTGTTCTTTTATCGTTTTAATTCAAGTTACTTTATATATCTATGTCTGTCTCATTAGTTCTTATTGTTTCATATGCAATTATATAAATTTACTTCATACGTACATAAATTTTAATATGTTCTTTCTGTCACATATTTTATTTTACTCAAACATTGTTTTATTACTTATTGCTATTAACATTATTGAACGTAATTACTGCTGACTTGTGTAAACTTCCTGTATTTAACACGAATAAATATATTATTATTATTATTATAAAAGCTTTAGAAATATCTTAATTCTAACAGCATAACAGCAAATTTGTTTTGTATGATATTTGAAAAGAAATACAATTCACATAAATAGTTTTAATTATTTGTATCTAGATTATCACTTAAAATACTTTCTCTTATAACTATAAATAATCTCTCAAAGGCATTTTTGTTTACATATAATCTTTCTTATACCATTTTACCTGACTGATTCGAATAGTCTTTTATGATATAATTATATGATTACATGTATACATTAATTATCAGTAACATTGATGAAAACATCGTTTTCCGTATCTCATGTTTCCTCCTTAGCAATAACATATTTGCCATACTATATTTCTATTTGTCTCTTTCTCATTAATTAGGCGAAAGAAACATTTTCCATAATTACAAAATGTTTACAATGTGATTATTGTATTATATGAGATTTATTTTCTCTGCATATAAAGGGCTTTTTATGTTAAAAATTTGTTAATGGAGATAAAATATAATTACAAAATAGCTATAAATACACAACCAAACAAAAAATGATATTACAAATAAGTTAATCACGCTTCTAAACGATGTAACTTTACCAGAAAGCTAGAATGGAAATAATTTTGGGAGGTACTAAAATGCAATTAAAAACAAATTAATGCAAATAAATTAAATATTGAATTTCATTATGATATGAAAGACAAATTCTTTAAATGTGAAAAATTAACAAAATAGACATTTCAACTGAAAAACTGAATTAAGCCCAATATTTAAGAAGCCATTAAATAAAATCAAGTTTTAAACTACAGTTAAATTAAAAAAAACTAATATTATTTCATAAACAGCAATAACAAGTAGATAATTCAACTACTAATTTTAGTGTATTTCAAATATAATTAAAACAAACTATAAAAATTCATAAGCAAATAATAAAAATTTAGAAACATTGATGAGAAAAAAATTATAAAAAAATCAAATCCTCTCCTGTTATGAATGTTACATTTTTTTTAAATTCAACTACATATTTGTACTTATAACCTTGAGATGAAGTTGATATAGCCAAGAAAATTCTGTGTATATTTGGCAAATACGTTGTAAGGTTTTACATATAATCTCTATACAAAAAGATGGCAATGAAAATAACCTCTTATGTTATCGAAATTTTTTCGAAATCTTAAATTTTAATTATATTCGACATTGTATTATGACATGTAATGTATAGTAATTCTCGTTTTAATCTTCGTTCTAGAACAGTTGTTTTAATAATTTATCAAATACAAATGATTAGGTCCAAATAGGTTAAGATAATTAGACAAAACAATGTTGAATATCGGTAATAAAAGTGAATTGAGTTACATTGCCTATTGCAATTAAACTAGGCATTGTATTGTAATTCATAAAACAAAAATATCGCCTCCATTAAATAAAACTTTTAGTGTTGCATAAATGTTTAATGAATACAATAAATACTAAAGAACGACGCAAAACAGTACTTACACATTAACAGTAGTTGAATTTGCAGGTCTTGCACATCTGAAATCTTCTCCGATGATACACTGTTTTAAACAAAATTGACACATGCAATAAAACATTCGTTCGTAGATTGTTTCAATACTTCTGCGTTATTTAGTGTGGAATTTAGTATTCCAATTAAACAATTAAAAATTATTATTAAATAGTAAACAAATATTTTCCGATTTTATATAACTATTATGTCTTGTTATTTGTTTAAATTATAAATATAATTAATGGTATAACCAAAAAATAAAGATATCGCATTTAATTTATTCTACGTCCAGTTATAGGCAACCTAATTTACACGCGTGGGTTTACCACGATCTTTGTAGCGTAATTTTTTATATATTTTAATACCAAAACGACGGATATTTTAAAGTAATGTTTTCAAAAATAAAAAGTTAACTACAATTATGTAATGACTCATTCCACACTTAATGTTAGAAATTATTTACTCATACACGAATGTCGTAATTTATGAAATTCACCCCCAAGAAAATACGAAATCACCGTTTCTAATCTTATATGAACGCGATAAGAATGTGAAGTTTACATTTATTATATTTAAATTTTAATTTACAAAAGATATCCTTCGGCAGTGAAAATTTATGTGAAGCGTGTTCCGTTGTAAAGAACGAAAGAATAGCAGTTGCATGACAAAAATTGTCGTCATGCAAGCTCATTTTCATATTTATCTGAATCAACTGGACGCATGGCTTATACGGAATATGTAAAATAAAACAACTGATTATATTTTTACAGTCTCTGATAAGTTTATGTAGTAATTAATGTTCATTAACATATTTTAAATGTGAATAATTATTTTTTTATTATTTGAATAATTTATGGTTAAGTAAAGTATAATAATACTTAATAGGCATGGCATGTTCAATATGGCTACATTATTTACAGCAATTAAATTAAGTTTCTTACCTATAATAATACTACGAACGTAAATCTAGGATGAAAATGTCATTCATGTCAATTATTAGAGTCGAGTTATTTAAAATATTGTTTTAACAGGGATTTTCAAGAGCTGTTCGGAAATTATAAGTGAATTAATTAATATGTTCGTCACTGCTTCGACCGAATTAAAATTCCATCAATGGCCCGAAGATGGCTTGGATGAGCCTTACAATCTCAGTATTACATCCGAAATCGTAAGCCTATCATGGAGTAAAGGTAACAATTTTATGATATACTTGCAAGAGGGAGGTCGACCTGAAATTTTAAACTTAAAAGATATCAATAACATCAAACCTATACATGTTGTCACCGCTATCGATCACGCAACAGCCGTCACGTTTCAAAGAAATACGAAGAAAGCCGTGGCGATAGGAACCTCATCATGTACAGTCGCGTTGTATGATACCAACACGAAATCGATAGTGAAATTATTCACTGTTCCAGCAGCCGTAACACATTTAGATTTTAATATTAATGATGAGTACTTAGCAGTAGCTTGTGAAAATGGTACGATTTCATTGTTGAATATATTTGATGGAAATGAAAGCTGCAGTTATACAGTTGGGTGTCAACCTTCCGAACTTTCTTTTCATCCAACAAATCCTTGTATTTTCGCAGCGGGGACTAAAGACGGTACTTTATTTAAGTTTAGCATAAATCAACCCAATCCTACATATGTTGAAAGGTGCCATTTTGGTAGTATTAATGGAATAGTCTACAGTATTAAACATGACCTAATGTTAACGGCTGGAGAAGATAGCAAATTTTGCGTTTATGATATGAATAAAAACATTTGCGTATATAGAGGGCACTTGCAATTTCCACTAACATCTATGGATATAACACCTGATGGAAAACACATCGCTATAGGTACTGATCATGGTACCATTTACATATATGAAACGAAGAATTTGTTAACACCTTTATTAAAATGGTCACCGCATGCATCTAGAATAAGATTCATTAAGTTTTCTAATAAACCACCGCCGGAGATTGTATCCAAACGAGTGTTTTCAGACGAAAGTGTTAACACCACCGATTCAATTTCCCCGGATAAATTACGGGAAGAAAACGAATTTAAATCGTTATACAATAAGTTTATCAATAAGTCAGAGGATGAGGATATCTTGAATATACTCCGGGATGATATATTGGCAGATATAAGAAAGGACGCTGAGCAGTTGCGCGTTCATATGAAAATCCATATGGCTAGTCTGCAGGATTTTATTAAGAAAGAGTTTATTAAGATGAACGAGCAGATGGATGAGAAATGGAATTTTCTACGAATAGTTGGTGATAGATATAAACAAGAAGATGAGATTCCAGTGGATCATATGTATTACACAAACGATGATGAGCCTATTATTTTGGAATAAATGTTAGATTGTGTAATTGTGATAATAAAATTATGTTTCTTTCAATATTCCATTTCATTTTATCAATAATGGTTCCATTTATTTGAAATCAATCCCCAAAGTATTACTTTAAAATTAATATCTATATTATTTGGAATAATAACAAAATATAACTTATGTTAATTTTATCTCAGCTCAGAAATTTTTACTACATATAATATTAAACGTTGAATATTGAAGGCATTTAAATCTTGATTATATAAAATATGAATGTAAGATTATTATTTTTATTAAACGTTAATTAAAGCTTTCTTTAATACAATATTTATCGAGTACGTAAATGTCCTCAACCAACCGTCAAAATTCAAAAAGTCGATACGTCGTTATCGGGAAGATTTTTTTTTTAAACTCTATAATACAAATTACAAGTGTATTTGTTGAAAATGTTTGTCACAGCATCGAGTGTATTAAAATTCCACCATTGGCCTAACGAGGGCTTCGATGAAGTCTACAACAGCAACATCGTCTCGCCGATCGTATGCCTTTCATGGAGCAATGATAACAACTTTCTAATCCACTTGCAAGAAGGAGGTCGACTTGAAATATTAAGCTTGAAGGATATCAATAATATCAAAGTAATACATGTGATCACTGCTATCGATAAGGCCAGTGCGGTTACTTTCCAAAGAGGTACGAAAAGAGTTGTAGGTATTGGAACAAGTTCATCGACAGTGGCTCTATATGATACTAGAAATAAATCAATAATTAAATTATTTACCGTTAGAGCACCTGTTACACACTTGGATTTTAATTCGACTGATGAATACCTAGCGGTAGCTTGTGAGGATGGTACGATTTCATTATTAAATATAAACGATGGAAATGAAAGCTGTACCTATACCGTGGGTTGTCAGCCATCGGAACTTCGTTTTCATCAGACTTATGCAGAAGTATTTGCAGTTGGAACAAAAGACGGTACTCTGTTTAAATTTCACATCAATCAACCAAATCCTACGTTTGTAGAAAGGTGTCATTTTGGAAGTATTAATGGAATAGTTTATAGTATTAAACACGATCTTCTAATAACAGTAGGTGAAGATTACAAATTCTGTGCACATGATATGAAAAAGAACATATGCGTATACAGAGGACACTTGCAGTTTCCTCTAACATCAATAGACATAACACCTGATGGAAAACATATAGCAATAGGTACGGATCGTGGTGCGGTTTACATATATGAAACGAAAAATTTACTAACGCCATTAGTGAAATGGTCACCACATACAGGAAGAGTTAAATGCATAAAATTCAGCAATAAAAAGATAATAGATGCTGCATCAAAAACAGTCGTATCAGAAGAAAGTGTAACCACTACGGAAACCATGTCTCCAGAAAAGCTGCGCGAAGAAAACGATTTTAAATGTTTATACAACAAATTTATTAATAAATCAGATGATGATGATTTCCTCAACGTATTACGAGACGACATGTTATCAAACTTTAGAAGAGACACAGCCCAACTTCATATACAAATGAAGGTCCATATGGCAAGTCTTCAAGATTTCATCAAAAAAGAATTTGATAAAATGACCGAAGAAATGGACGAAAAGTGGAATGTACTCCGTCTGGTGGCTGAAAGATATAAACATGTGGATGATGTTGGTGCTGATGATATGTTTTATTTAAATGACGAACCCGTAATTTTAGAGTAATGTTTATATATAAATTTGTTTTTGTACAAACTTAAAAAAATTAAATTTCTTCAAAGACTATTCCAAATTTATACAAAAACGTCGCTGCGAAAATGCAAATATTTTGCAGCAGAATTCCAACGCCGGGCCATTTTGCTTCCACTTCGTCTTGAAGGGCGAAATCGTTGATGCAAACGTAGAACGCGCCGATTAGTGACGAAAAACTTACAAAGAAACCAAAAAATAAGAAAAATCTCCCACAAAACGTAGCGCATCGATTTGAATCGTAGAAGTTTTCAGGTTGTAACACATTATTTGGAATTGAGTTTACTATGATGAACCCTAGTGTGCCAAATAGTCCTGGAAGGTAGTACACGCCTCGCAGAGCCAGTAATATTGGGTTTGTTGCGTGTACGTCAACCATCAACCACCAACCGGTGAAAAATATCACTCCTAAAATTGAATAAAAATGAATAATTACGGCAGTTGAGTGTTTGGAACTGTACCAGAGAAAAATGCGACGATGTGATTTATGCGGTTCCTTCGGTCTGTTTCGAAATATCGAAATAACTTTCTCATCATTATTTAATAAAAAAAAACATGGGTTGACAGATGACAATAGTTAAATATAAACTTGATGTGATATATAATGTAAGTGAAATAGAAATATTGGGGGGTCATTAAACATGTTCAGTTAATAGTCAATTTACCTTTTTTCTCATCTTGTTCATTTAATGATCAGATCGTTATTTAATTCATACTGGTGTTTTTCTTTGCAATTTGTTAAGTTTAAGAATATAAAGCTTATATTTAAAGTTACTACCTTTTATATAAAATAATAGGAATGCATTGGTCATATGATGTCATGAAGTGTGAAATAGAAATTAATAAAAGTGCCATAGTTAAATAAAAGAAAGTATTAAATGTCTTTACATGAAGATTTATGGAGCATACAAAAAATACTTGTGCAATAGTCACAATTTTGACTAAACATTGGTTTTGTATTTATTCCACATCTATGGTATGTGTATAAAGCTTATGATCCAATGTGATAATTTAAATAGAAATACCAATTAAATAACCCAACCAGTACAAATTGACAAAGAGATATGAAGCAAATTGTTATATCTGACCATAGATATAAAAAAATGTTTTTAAATAATACTAAAATACAACGAATATAAAAGACGTTTCGTTTGTTGTGGATTAATATTTTTCACAAAATGCACAATTTAAAAATACTGTAATATTAATACATTATGTAAATAAATAAATAAATATATTGCATTATTTATTTTTTTTATTTAATAATAATAATATAGTTTTTTTTATAAAATATATACATCAATAACTACAATATCAGTAAACATGCGTATTGCAAGTACAAGTCTTGTAAGATCAATAAATAGTTGCTTTAAGCATCAGAAAATATTGCAGCACTTAATACTATAAATAAAACCTTCTATTAAAATCACACATGCAATAAATAACTTTGCTTAGAATAAAAACATGCAATATTGCAGATACATATAGATTAATAATTAATCTGTTATAAAAGTTTGAAACAAAATAGTCAACTAAATATTTACATAAAAATTCATTGAATTTTAAGCGAATTTTTTTTAAATGCAATTTGAAAAAATAATTAATGGTTAATTTAACCAATGGTTGAAAAAAAATCACATCTTTACACATATTTCTTCTCAGTAATTAGATCACAATATTATTTTATTAGTTTATATCAATTTGTGCCAAAAATTATTTCAATTGGTATTACTTTTATTATTTAAACTTGGAAAAAAACATTTTTAATGAAAATTAATAATGAGATATATATAATAACTGCACTACGAATTTTAATATTTAATTCGCATATTTAAACATTTTTAATGGTTTGAATTTTTTAATAAAAATATTTTAATTGACGTATTTATTTCTAAAATAATTTTCTTTTCAATCAATATGATTGGGACATAACTGTCGTTCACCTTCCTGCAAAAATATTTTCATAGCTTTGTAGAGCAGGTAAACACCTAAATGACGTTTTTGGTGCCAGTTCCAAGTGGCAGCAATACCGTAAAAATCTCCAGACTTAACGTTATCTAAATTATCCAGCTTCAAAGCGCTAATCATGGCCGCTTCCCTTGTATACGCCTCCACTGGTATGACGTTCTGATAAATGTGCAGACAAATCACACCGTAGTTATCCTGCCAGATGTCCAAAATTTTTTGCAGTTTGGTGCTCTTACTCTTGTAAATTCCTTGCGTGTGTAATGACACTGCGTCGTACAAATGCTGATATGGACGCGATCTCTTACCTTTTCCCACGTAGAATATGGACGAGAGGAAGGTCGCCCATTGTTCAGATTCGGAAACAGAGTCCGTCCGGCGGGGTAAGTTTTGAGTTATGCGTGGATCGAGGAGGAGGTAGGTGAAGGAGGATTTGTTAATACCCTCGCGCCATTTACGTTTCGGGTCGGGATTTGCGAATTGCTTTGCGACGGTTTCCTCTAGCGTTCTGTAGAGCGTTAAATCTGACGTCCACGTCGGATCCTTTAAAGTCTTTTGAAGTTCGTATGAAAATACTAAAATTACATAAAATGTAAATTAATTTTTGTAATAGATTAATAGATATGTAATGTATTGCTTTATATTGTTGCTATATTTAAAAACTGTTCCAAGAATAATTGACTTTAACAGTTGTTAATTTAGTTGCACTTATTAAAAAAAATCGTATTGTTCTTAATTTCATAGTTATACACACCTTTCTTGCTCTCTAACGCAGGTACTGGGCATTCATAAGGCTTCCTTTTGAGATTGTACAATTTACGAAGATACACCCTTTTGGTTGATTTAGTTATCGGTCCCGGTTCGAATCCCAGGTAGGTCAACTCTTTGCGCAATACATCCGTCTCGTAATCGAAACTTCTAGGTAAACTCGATAACTTGGATGATTTCGCTGAACTAACGGTAATACATTCCGATTCATTGCAATTTCTATAAACCAATAAACATTTACAATGGATTTATAATTTAGAACAGCAACGAAAAATAAAATTTAGTTACATTGAAAATGTATAGTAATCTAAAATCTTTAGATTGTTTAATGCTAATTATTTATAAATAATAAATAATCAAACTTACATTTTGGCTGGAGGTAATAATCGTTTCTCGTATAGGACAACACCCTCTTCTTCGTCCATATACTTGTAAACTTCGGAGACACTAACAAAACTGAGATCAGTCTCCGGTGAACTCATAATTACTGCATCGTTCAGTTCAACACTCTTGTTCGAAGAAATCGACGACGACACCTCGAAAATATTCTGCTCCAGTGTGTTAACATTTTCAGAAGCGTCCGTACAAGTAAAATAATCACTACTAGCATCAACTTTAGCTGCTGCTTTTAATTCATCAACTTCAGTGTCTTCAAAGGCTGAATCGGCGAGTGGTACAATTCCACTCAAGCGTGCTTTTTCATCATCAATTCGGAAATCTTTTAAGGGGTGTTTCTTATAGGAAACGTTATCCGTATTATTTCCGGTCAAATTAATGGGACGCGTTGCATTTGGTCGGTAGTAGGTGATGTTGTTGAAGTTCAGCGGTGTACTGACTGAGTCATCGGATGCTGAGAGATTTTTCGTGTCGTCGTTTGTTAGATGCATATTTTCCAGCTGAGTTTCGAGAGTGTTGCACCAATGTAGCACGTATTCGTCTGGTGTGATTTGGGGAAGGATTTGTAAATCAATAGTGTCATGTATTTCTTGTTCCGTTTTTGTAAATTGGTCATATTCACCAATCGCCTGTCCGTTGTTTATTAAAATTTTATCTAAAATTTAATTTTTTTATTAGAATACATATTCCAATTATATATTGTTAAAACCTAATAACAACAACTAGTAAATAATTGAAGATCAATAAAGAAAATCCTAATTAGTAGCTTTAATTTATCTATATCAATATATTAATTGTGTAGCATACCTAAGAATAATTTATATCCATCTTTTTTGTCGCCCCTATTGAAAAATGAGGCGGCGTCAATACTGATGTGGTCCCTCAGTAGTTTGACTATTTCGTGATTTTGTTCCTCGTAAGCGTAGTCCGCTGCGGTCATGTACGAATAGTCTTTAATGTCAGGATCCGCGCCACAGCTAAGGAGTAACTTGACCAGGTCAGGCCTACCCCAAGCCGCCGATATGTGCAAGGGGGTCAACCCCTCGTCAGATCTGACGTTGGGGTCCCCGCCGTACTGCAGAATGAGGGTGGTGACTTGCATGGCGAAGTCATCATTCTCGCACCCGATGGCGAGGTGGAACGGCGATATACCCTTGCCAGGTAGGACGATATTCGCATCTGCACCTTTCTCTCTTATCAGAGAGATTACAGCCCTGAAACCATAAAAACAGTTATTTACCTTTGATTGATCATCAAACATACCTGTTATGACATTATAAAATTTTTCATAGCTCTAATGATTTAAATTATGATTTGTTCTGATAATTTCATGTATCTAAACTGTTACAAAAATGTAACTTCACAGTAATTATCCAAAAAAACATAGTACATTGTAAATAGGACATTTATTCAAAAATGTATAAATAGAATTATAATTGATTCAAAAATAATTACAAACAAATAACTTTGTTTTTAAAGATTGATTAAATTACAAGAAATTAAATCCACAAATTTAGTTTTGATTTTTTTGATATAAAATTTCATCTGATTATTCAATTTAAATAGAAGCTATTAACAGTATGTCTAACATGAAATCCAAATTCGTAAATGATGTTAAGTTAGAAGGAATTATTAATGGAAACAAAAAAGGATTTCCGCACATAAATGTCACTCATTGCATTTTAACCTTTGCACGCTACTACGCTTTATTCAAAAATACGATATCGGCACCAATTAAAATACGATATCGACGCTAATTAATTACATAAGTTAAAGTCTTGCGATTAATAATTAATTAAGTTTACGAGAAACGATTTTATATTGGGAATCGAGTGAGCACAACATTTCTCCAAATAAACATAAACAATATTCTGGAAGTAACTGATTATCATTTTTTTCGTACAAACAAATCTATTTGTGAATAAAATTGATAATAATTTAATCAACCTTGTAAACACACGATAAACGCGCATAAAAATAATATAAATTCAATTATGGGCAGATATAGAGAAAAAACTTTGTCCTTATTATCACTCGGAGAATTATTTTTAGAATTTAGGGCGGAATACCAATTAAATCTTTAATGGATGACTTGCGAAACATGACCGATAGTGAATCCGTTTCTGATAGGGGTCTTGACATTTATTAACCCCTGCCACCAAGACCGGCTAGAACTGGTTCCGCTGACAACTAGGATTACTATTATTGGGCATGAATGTGATATTAATGGGATCAATAGAATCGTAGAAGAGTTTTCTGGAATTACTACAGTCTATAAATAATATGTGCACACAAATAAAATCCGCCTCGATCCGCTTATCCACAATATTAATAATTACGAGGGGATTTATCGGATACAAGTGACGTACAATGCTTCAATTGAAGAGACAACATGTGTGTATTTATGGATGAATAAAAAATCAATCAAAAGCACCGAGCAACGACGTTGTATAATAATGTGGGTATCATTTCTGGAGTCAATTCAGGAGTCAAATCCTGACCTTTGTATAATGGTGATGTACTTTAAGGGCATGATTTGTAATAACCTTTGTTCGACAATAATTCACATGACTATTACTTTTTAAATTTCATTATATATCTATTTACTGCATTATTTTTCAAGCCCCAATTTGAATGTAGAGCATACTATTAAGGTTTTTATAATAAATGCAGCAGTATATTCGTAAATATTGAATAAAAATTATCCTTTGCTGCCGATAACTAGCGAAATTGTAAGTCACATCGTAATTTCCCAAAAAAGGAATAAACAATTGAAATAATAAGTTTTTACCAAATTAAGTTTAATTTTTTTCTTCATTTCTCTTACACCAACATGCTATGAATAAACCTGCTAAGATAAATGTTGGTAATTTGTAAAGACAAGTGATAAATATTTATTATTTTAAGGAAATATCATTTTGCTGGACCAAATACACTAGATTTAAAAAATAATTAATAAATCCTATCTTTATATTATATAAAGAGCAAAAACCTCAAAATTAACAACAAATAAGGTTGATTGTTGAGTTACGTGAAGATGGTGCAATATAAAATAACTTGTAATCACTATCTCCAGATTTAATTTTTTTGTACAGCTATTGAAAATATTTACATAGTAAACGAAATGTACATTAAGCAAAATAAAATTAAACTGTGGAGAAAGTGATTACAAGTTATTTTATATAACAATAAATATTATAAATTTAATCTACCAAATTAAATTATGTTAAACATATGTGTTCCTTTGATAAATATTTCAATTTAAATGCAAATATATATATATATATATATATATATATATATATATATATATATATATAGATATATATATATAATGTATTAATCATATAAATAATTTCTCTCTAGTTCTACTTTTTTTTATTATTTAACATATATTTTCCTCCCTAAAATGTTGTAATATACTTCAAAATTTATAAAGTTGTTAAATGCTTCAGTAATGAAATTGATGTTTTGTATTCATACAAAAGAAATAAATAAAATAATATAAATACCGTCGTGTATACTTTATGAGTTATAAAAGTTCAGCTGCCTGTTACATTAAATTACTATAAAGAAAACAGCGATGTAAAATTTCCTTTGTTTGTTGTTTTGTGTTTCAACGTTTCACAAATCTAAACTGCAGCGGAGAAAATAATTGGGCTTACAAAGAATAAAACTTCAATAAAAATCCTATTCAACTGGCATCGTAACCCTCTATACAAATAAATCCAATTAATAACAAAAGGTCACAACGTTTAACTCTCGTTCTATGTCAATGTAATTTTAATGAGATTTATTGCCTTTATATTAAATCACGTTACAGCTTATTGTATAAAAATTATACAATCCCATTATTTTATCCTTTAGCTTTAAAAATAAAATTTATTATTGTTCTATTATATACATTAAATTGCCACAAGTATGTAACAATACTTATTATACTTCAATAACAAACAGTTAAGTTAATTATTGAAAAAGTCAGCATTTATTATTTATCTAGCGTAGAAACATTTAAAATATTTTTGTGAGTGTTTACACATATGCTAAATTTATTTTAATTGCGTTATGCTCTTAATTTATCGTTTAGGAATACATGTTATATAAATTAATTATAAAACAACAACAAAATAAAGTTATTCATTTTCACATTATGCATAATTGTAGATCAATATAAAATTTACTTGTACAATATGTTTTCATTTAACCGGGTTATCAAACTATAAAACAAATAATACAAACTTCATCGAAAATGCTCTGGAATTGTAATTTTTTTGTAGTTATTAGCCGTATATAAACCACAAATATTTGTTGATCGTTGAACTAATAACTGATATCGTTTAGACATAAAGGTGAAACATAGAACAAATTATTAATTATGATAATAAACAGCCATAACTAAAAATATTAAAATTAGGAAGATAGTAAAACTGTAGTCGTAGAAGTGTTTGTTTATCGACCACGTGGTCCTTCCTTCTTTTTATTTTAAGAATTATCCCCTCCCTTAATCCGATTACAGAATAATTGGCTAATAATGTTGCACTTTCGCTAATATAATAATAATAATAATAGTTTAATTGGTTTTCATGGTTATTATTTTTTCTGTGATTTGTTCACTTGTTTGTTAGACAGTTTACAGTAACTTAATTTCCATCAAGAAACAGCTAAACCTTTGAGAATGTTTCCCTGAAAAAACTCAGAACTGTTGTATCTACACGTGTTTTTTACATCTTTGACTCATAGGAGCCAAATATTTTTTTTTGAACCCCACGAGCTCAAAATATTTCTGAGAAGACCGTACACTTCGTACAATATGACTGGCCAAGACTGGTTTATAAATACTTAGGTAAATTTGAAGTCATATCATTAATTAAATACAGAAAATGTCAAATAGTGTTAATAAAACAGTATTTATTTAGACAACCAACTAAAAACTAAGAATAATAGATGTTACAGTAGGTGATCAATATGTAAGCCTTTAGCTTTCATAGAACAAATAACTTATACGATGAATTAAACTCTCACTTAACCCGTGGCGAAAACTAGGTGTTTAATTAATTAACCTTCGAATTAAATAATTTATATTTAAAATGGCATTTCAAATGTCACTATCACTTCACAATTCGTTATTACTGTAGATCCAGTGGAACGAATTGTTCTGTTTTAGTATGTACTCCTGCATGAAGTTCAACAAATTCTTGAAAAAAAATTTTCACAAGGTTCCATTTTAACATTTTTAGAGCAGAAAATATAATAGCTATGTTATGATAAAAAATAATATTACAAAATGATTTTTGTTTTTCAATAATTCACCTACAACCTTAACCATTTCTCAGATCTATGAAGTAACTTGTGAATGCCTTCATAAAAAATTGATTTATCCTTTTCTGAAAAATATGCATCCTTCACTTCTGCATCGGTAGAAAATTTCTTTTCTCGATTTTTTTTTCAGATTTGGAAAGCTATAATAGTAGCTGGGAGCCAAATCTGTGATATAAGCCAACGCAACTCGACTTTTGTGAACAGGAGCATTGCCGTGCAAGAGCAAGACACCTTTGATTAAATATCCTCTTATTTTATTTCTAATAGCCCTTTTTAACTTCTCTAAAATTAAATCGTAGTATTCTCCGGTTATAGAAACAACTTTTTCCTACTAATCAATCAACAAAATTCCTTCTGTGTCCCAGAAATCTATCGCCATGAGCTTTCCCGCCGACTGCGACACCTTGAATTTCTTACACTTTATATGCCACTGCAGGGAATCTTCCTTTGACTCAGGTTCATAGTGATGAACCCACTTTCATTCCCAGTAAAATTTGCTCCAAAAAACATCCTTGTTTTTATAACACTGGTTCAAAACCGCACGCTAACACTCGGCGCGCTGCTGTTTTTGTGGCGGTGCAGAGTGAGCAATCTAGGACCCATCTTGCATTGACTGATGATTATGGAGGACATTAAACATGGTTGTTTCAGATACTCCAGCCATTGTTGTTCTTTCTTCTTCAAACGTGCATCAAATATTAGTTTTTCGATTTTTTCGATTAGATCTGAAGTGGTACCTTAACAGACCGCCCAGGACTGTAATCGTCTTCAATTAATTCCCCGCCTTGCTTGAAGAGGTTGTGCCACTTGTATAGTATGGTTTTTTCCTGGACAAGAGTTCCCGTAAACAGATAATATCTCTTCCAATATGGTTTGAACACGTTTTCTTTGCTTAGTAAAGAACTGAATAACGGCGCAGAACTCTATTTTCTCCATACTTCACAATGTCTTCCGCATTAAGTAGCTTGATCGACGATAATTCAGAGACTACTTACCACGTTATGATAATGCTCGATTTATATATTTCATTTCATTTATTTCATTTATTTAAACTTTATCGGTCATGATTATGTAAAATACAAATAAACTGAAATATACAAAATTGAAGGAAAAACATACATATAATTTTAACAGCATGCCGAACGGCGGAGTTCACACTTGTAGATGATCTTCCACTCAAACCCATGATAAGTCACTGAATACCTTAGAACCTGTGCGAGCACTCCCATCACCCTGTAATACTCTATATTTCAAGATTTACAATTACATTTGTGTATTTGACCAACTATCTTGGCCGACGATTAAAATTCCAAGCCCCGAGTAAAGTCGTCGTCAACCGAAATGGTAGACTCTTTTTACAGTTCAAGAACAACTCTAACTTGAACATCAGAGCCCTAAAAACCTAACGTTCTACCACTCAAACTCTAATTGAATACGAAATCTTTGATATCGTTGTCCTCTTAAAGGTATTAAGTCACAAGATCTCGGGGGCCAATTGTGATCACCTCTTTGCGAAATAACACGACCAGGAAACTTTTCTTGCAAAATTGCAATTGTTTCGTTGCTTTCGTCCACATCAATATCTTCCAATTCCGGCCATAAAAAATCATTAATCATAGCTCGATAGCGCAATCCATTCACCTCAACAGTTGCACCAGTCCAATCAACAAAGATACGACTTTGCTGGTGATCGACCGACTTGGGTTCTTGTGTAAACTGAACTTTAAAAGCCTTCAAACCTAAGTCTTTGTGCAAAATACGGTTTTTGGAATGTCTAATTCCAAAGATCGACGAGGAATCGACAAATCTGGGTTTTCGTTAACAATATTGGCTACAGCAGCAATATTCTCAATTGTTCTTGAGCGACGCACACGGTTTCGATTCTTCACATCACTAAGTTGTACCAACAGCCTAATTTTTTTAACCAGTTTTAGTATTGCTGGCCGAGAAGGTGCTTCACGACGACCCAAAAATGCTTTAGTTTGGCGAACTGTGACTGCTTTCGTCCACATCATTATCTTTCAATTCCGGCCATAAAAAATCATTAATCATAGTTCGATAGCGCAATCCATTCACCTCAACAGTTGCACCAGCCTCATTTCCGAATAAGTAAGGTTCAATCATACCGCCAGTCTAAAAACCGCACCAAACAGTGACCCGTTGAGGATGGAGAGGCCTCCGAGGTGAATATGGGCCTCATGAAAATCCGGATTATTTTTATGCATTTCAAAGACCCAATCAGCAAAGATACGACGTTGCTGGTGATCGACCGGCTTGAGTTCTTGTGTAAACTGAACTTTAAAAGCCTTCAAACCTAAGTCTTTGTGCAAAATACGGTTTTTAGAATGTCTAATTAAAAAGATCGACGAGGAATCGACAAACCTGGGTTTTCGTTAACAATATTGGCTACAGCAGCAATATTCTCAATTGTTCTTGAGCAACGCACACGGTTTCGAATCTTCACATCACTAAGTTGTACCAACAGCTCAATTTTTTTAACCAGTTTTACTATTGCTGGCCGAGAAGGTGCTTCACGACGACCCAAAAGTGCTTTAGTTTGGCGAACTGTGACTGCAAAATTTTCACCATTTTCTTAGTGAATTTTAACAATTTCAAAGCGTTGTTGAAGCGTGTATCGTTGCATTTTTACTAATGGCGAAGTTTTGACTTGTCAAATGTCAAAAAATGATAGCTGCAAAAGTGACAGCTGCCCAGATAGCGGGCTATTCAAAATGAAACCTCTTATTGGAAAACTCTTTACAATAAAATAGATAATGAATTCCCTTCTGGGCTCAATTAGACCAAAAATGTTCTAATTGGCACACTCAATTAGACCAGACAATCCCTTGAGCCACCGCTTCTGTTAGAGGTGAGCGTCACAGGACGAACAATTATGAAAATAATTCATTTACTGACGTTGCTGACTGGAAAAATCCACTAGTACTGGACTAGCCTATCAAAGATAGATCCCTGGAGGAGAGATTTTAGTCGGCAGGAGTCCGACACTACCCTATCAAAAGGGTGTCCATGATGATTTCCTCTCCTTGCACAAAAAACACCTAATGGGCGTCAAAGCAAAGTGAGTGATGCTCTATCCTCCGACTTACATGTTTCTTTCTTTTTACGTTTTTTGACCATGATTTTGACCACAGAAACACACTTTACATAACTGTATATAATTTTATAGTATAATAAAATGAGAAATTGTAAAGAATAATCATTCTGTTTAAAAGTACTGGTAAACTACTATAATGGCCATATCACTTTTTTTAAATCTCATTATATAACCCAATCTTATTTATAAAAAATACATTTGTTGCAGTATTCGAAACATCAGTTAACTTGTGTTTAAGTATTGCTTATCCACACGACCTAACAATTACTCATAAATTAAAATTAAAACTATTTCAAATATTTATGCATTGTCGATTCTATAACTAGGCCTCTGTAACTTTATAATTTTCTCTACATATATATGATATTAAAATAAAGATGTCCTTCAAAAGTTTCAGAATGTGTTGAATGTACTTTCGCTTTTTGTAACAAGTGCATGAATTCAGTACCAGTACTCAAAAATATAATACTTAAATTAATTAAATCACTAGCTTCATGTTCTTAAAAAGTATGTTGTGTCAATTTCTCTAAGGAGGAAAAAACAAAGCTTTTATTCATATCATATACAGAATTTTGTCGTATTTTCTGATGTGGAAAAATGCTGTTATTTTTAAGTTTTTAAATTTTTTACTTAATTTATTTACTACCATACCATATGCCGCCTTTTAAATTTTATTAAAACTGTTAAACAATGAATTCGGATTGTGCTAGTTTTACTTTAAAATAAAACAAATAACTTTTTTGCTTTTATTTTTCTTAAGTTTCTGATTACCTTTTGATGAATTTTGAATTGTATTTATAATGTAAGTTGTATAGTTCTAATAAATAAATAAATAACATGTGTTGCTGTAGATTCGACTACTTCAGGTTGTCATTATCAAATAGATATTAACTAATTATTAACTGTCATTAACTAATTATTAACTGTCATTAACTGTTCGATAAGGACAAGCTGAAATTTTCAAAACTATAATAAAAAGTGTAATTAAAGAAGTGTTGCCAAAAAAGTTTTCTTTCTTTTTAATTATTAAAATATTTCACGAACTGAAAACCTCTACAATTACTCATTTCATTAAAAAAATGCTGTAAAAATAATATTATTGATCTCGTATGTTCAAGATAGCCGGATAAACCACAAAGGGTGCTGAAAACAAAATGTTACATACATTTATGTAACATTTTTCTGTTTACAATATCGGAAAAACTATTTGAACTATAAATATTTTCTACATCATTAATTACTATTGGGGCCTAATAATGAAAAAGAAACACTATTTTGTGGTTCCAATCATAAATACAAGATTTAATTTAATTTGTCAGGTGTATTAAAAGTATTGAAATATAATAAAAATGTGCCTACTAAAGACTAAACAATTTTCATTAGATAATTCGCCGAAAAAAAAAATAGATCGTGTGCAATTTCATTACTCTCATAATCGTCAAAACCGGAATAATTTGGTATAAAGATTAATATGTTTTCGTGTTGATAATTCTGAGCAATTGAACATGTTTAGACAACTTCATAATGTCTCTACGAGTGCTTGGGAAATACTAACTCCTCCAATAATTAATTATATTTTGACATGTCCAGTCATTTTATTTAGCTTAAGGCTGACTCTTATCAAAAAATACTATTAAATGACGCCGGCCGCTATGCTTGGAATGAAATACTAGCGTCTACATACATAATGTACGCAAATATTGATTATAAATTATTATTTTGATCCTGTATATAAAAAAAGCGAATAATTTATTACGTCAAAATCATTTTTATTATATTGAATAGACGAGGCCGTTACTTGTTGAAACTCCATACAGCAGTATAGCGTGAGATTTTAAAAATTAATTTATTGTACTATGACAATTGTTTCGCCACACTGATGATACATCTACCTGATGATGCCAGAGTGTGGCGAAACAATTATCGTAGGACCTCACGCTGTACCAGTGTTTTATTAAGTTATCATTTTTATTATTATTGCTAAAGTCAATTTAATGTGTCTTAATTATAACAAACAACAAATTAAAAAAGGGAATTAAGAAAATCTTTTAGTCTAGTTATTTTTGTTAACTCATTATGGTTGTCAATAATTTAAATAAAATTATCACATCAAAATTCTTCTTTTCCGCCTTTGATAAAGATATCGAAAATAAAAAATCTATTAAATTTAGTAGATCTTCAAAAAGAAGATTTTTTTCCCAAATTAATAATTATTCTAATCTACGCCTACAATTATGTTTGCTCTTTAATTATCATGTCATTTTCGCATGGAACCGCTTAAGCCGGATTTAATTTGATCATAATCTTGGCGCGTCTTCGGCCCAGGGGCAATAATTCTTTATCATTGTTTTTAAGACCACAATAATACAACTCTGGAACGGCCACCGATAAGACAATTATTCATCACACTATTTACACAAGCCATTCTTTAGGCTGTTTAATCGGTCCTAAATGACACCCGAAAATTCCTTATCTAAACCAAAACAACGGTCCCGTTTCGTAACTGCGCATTTTCGAAACGTTAACATAGGTTATGTCGGCATGAATTTCAACGTCTGGATTAGATTATAAAAGTCGTACGGCGCCCAAGTTTATCAAACCGAAACGAATTTTCTAATTCGCAACAGTTCCAAACTCCAAATGGTACGGCACCAAAGTATGTAATTCAAAAAAAAAATCGTTTTCAACAATTCACTTACGAGTGAAGGTCGTTCGTTAATTATCAAAGACTGGAATGTGACCTTTTGGATGTTTGATGAAAATAACATATGTTGGGTAATCTCTTTCCTGGATAGGAGTAAATAATCGTAGGTGATTCACTGGTTTTGATATCGCGATGATAGAGGATTTTGGAAGGATTTCGCTTAATTGTACTGATAGCGATTTTATGTGCTTAGTAACAAATAGCAATTACTTATGTGGTAATTGGTGGAATCCTTAATGGCCAATGGAAGTCTATATACGCAATTTAAGATAAATGTTTGATTGAGAATTTAAAAATCATAATTGATAAATGCCTCTAATGCAATAAATTATTCGAATTGCTTGAATGAAAGCAGTAATTCATTCAATTAGAAAGTTGATAAAAATCTGCATTTTGTTTGAAAAACGTTATTTTAATTCTTTTATTTTCTTGGTGCCTTTTAATTCACCCTTAATAAATTGATGGTAAATATTTTGAAAAAAATTTCAATTGAAATATCCATGTTGAAGTCTCTAGGCGATATTAACATTTTTAGAATTGTAAATTGTAAAATTATACAATTTTTTCTAATTTTGTTACCCTTTCTTGAATTATATACCATAATCCAGTATAATAAAGAATACAATCAACTAAAAAACGAACTAATAATATTAGCATTATTTATTTACTAGTTTATATTTTTCAGATATTTCTATGAGAAAAATTCTAAAATATTATAACATATCTTTTTAGAATTAACTTCAAATTCATCTATAATTGTAATTTATACATATATTAAAATAAATAAATTATCACGATGTATATAAAACAGATACAGAAAAATGCGTTTACTACATTTTATCGGCGAATAAACGGTTTTATCACTTTCTTTCAATACAATGTTGTTATGGCGGGAAAGCCGATAAACATAACCGGATAGAGATGTCATGTAATAATTTCTTTCACTCGTCAGTGTCGTGTTTGCTCTTCTGTTTGGAAAAATTTTATATTTTCGATTCAAAATATTTTGAGCGGAAGTTTTAAATCCCGATAAACGGTATTTCGGTCAACAGTATGCTGATAATAAGTTTAAGTTTAAATATTTATAAAGTGGATTATTGATAATCAATCATCTGGAATAATAATTGTCTACATTTTATATCAATCATTTAAACAATATAATAAGATTAAATGCATATTGTATATAACGCTAATTAAATAAACATCAAGATGCATGGTCAAATTTTTAATATGTTTGATTTTTTTAAATTAAATTATGTTATTACAGTGACGATGAACATTTTGTTTGTTATACAGGGTTGCTGATATGTATGGAAACGGTCGATTATTAAGTATATGATCAGTTAAAAAGTCAGGACGAAACAAACTTGCTTTTTCTTTAATGGAACATATTTCAATTCATCTCGAAATTCTACACAAAATTGGTATAGCACATCAAAAGGCCAAACTTGACCGTTTTAGAGATATCGAAGTTTCACAGAGAAAACTAGAAATTAAATTTGGGTTTAATCTATGGTGTGTTTGAATTAGTAATTCTCGGTCCATATATATTTTGAAAGCTCATTAAGTGAAAATGATTACTTTCATTTTCTTCAGAAAACATTTGAAGATACGATCGATTGTTTATAAACTTAAACAATCAACTTACAGCAAGATTGAAATGGTTCCAATATGACGGTGCACACCTAATAACATGTTGGCTTTACAAATTATTTAAATGATGCTTCTCCTAACTCAGAAGTGGGAAGAAATAAACCAATCCCAGGGCCACCTAGATCCCGATCTGCGCGTTTTAATTTTTTTTCTGTGGGGTTATGTAAGAAACAAAGTATATGAAAAATCATATCAATCCGTGGGGAATCATAAACTAGTTGTTATTGAAACATTTAATTCAATTTACATGAGAATAGTCAAAAAAAGCCATAAATTCAATTTTAAAAAGATATAATTTATGTCATAATAGTATTAATAGTGGACTCTGGCCATATTTTTTTAATATTAAAATTTCTCTCCCATTGATATATTGATAATTACAGAATTACTTTATGCTGTTGTTTTATTTTGGTTTATCTCTGTAAAACTAATAATTACAATATTGCTATTATTATAAACAACTGCAACTGTTTTACTTTCACCTTTTTCGTGGCTACCCATTTTTTATTTATAATAAAATTTAAAATCACTATAAATCACTTATTTTTAGAAATAACTATGTCGAATGCCATATTGGATTAAAGAGAAAAAAATACCTTTTGAATGAGGTCACAGCCAACTATGGTTTCCATTTAGAAACATGTAAGTTTGCGTCATATCTCGGAAAATAATGGCGATAAAAATGTTCTGATTATTTTTTATTAATCTGCATAATTATCTAAAACTTTGTCCTTTACAGTTTTTTCTATCTGTAATAATAACCGAGATATATTGATTTAAAAAATTTCAAAATATTTAGTTACCCTTGATTTCTTGAAAACTTTGAAAGTGGAATTTTATTCGTCTCGTAAATCTACATTTCTTTCCCCATTTAACCGTTTCCCTATCTCTTATAGTTTCCGAGATCTCCATAGAGAACATCGAAAAAAAGTCACCCTGTATATTAAACAGAAAAAAAAACATCATATTATAATATGACACATAAATATTAATATATTAGAAAAAAATTATATCACAAAGGAATACAAAAATATCCTAATACAAAACAACTACAAAATAGCAAAAAAAACACACAAAAATCATACACGAGGCAGAAAGACTTCTGGTCGATAGCCTTTTGACAAATTAATACATTAACAACACTTCATTCATTATTCATTATTCCAATGTAAATATGTACAAAAATTTGTCAATAAATATATGATACTACTACAATCATACACGAGACTGAGAGAAATGGAAACAACTTCATACTGGATCACGTAATCACAAACAACATAAACTCTAAAGAGGACATAAAAGTGGAGAAATCAAGCATATCACATCACAATGCAATAATAACAAAAATAAAAACTCGAATTATAAAGCAGAATATAATACTGCATCAATATTTTATTTACAGAATATAAATTCTTTGAGATAACTAAGACAGATTATAAACAAGTAACACATGAAATAAATTGACATAAATAAATAAATAATTATGAAGAACTTTCAAAAACACTTCAAAACATAATAGAAAATAATGAAAAGGTAAACAAAATTAAGAGAAACACTAAATGTCCATGGATTAATAAAATGATAATCAAACAAATAAAACAAAGAAACAAATTACAAAAAAAGCATCTAAAAAATCCTACCAATGAAATAATAAAAGAAGAATACATCAAACACAAAAAAAAACAACAGCAACAATAAAAAATTAAAACACAATATTGTAAGAATAAACTACAAACAAATACAAATAACTCTAACAAACTATGGAAAATAATAAACAACCAACTGAACAAAACAAACAAAGCGACAAGCACATAAAAGAAATACGCAAAGAAAATGGAACCTACACAATCGATAACTCAGATATAGGTTATGAAACAAACTCCTACTTTACAAATATAGGAAAAACTAGCAGAAAAACAGATAAATGACAAGAAAACTACACCAGTAATAACAGTCACAAAAATGCATTCAGAAAAACAACATATGAAGAAGTAAACAACACACAGTGACAAAATTAAAAGGTAACAAAGCAAACTCAATAATGAAACAAAACAAAACCACATTGATACCAAGACTTACTAATATTATAAACAAAGTTCCAGAAAAAGGGATATATCCCAACTATATGAAAAAACAATAATTTTGCCGATATTCAAGAAAGGAGACAAAAAGCTACCAGAAAACTATAGACCCATTTCCTTATTATTGTCATTAAAGAAAATACTCGAGAAAATTATATAAATTCAAATCTCAGGTCATTTAAATAGATATAAAGTTATATACAATAACCAGTATGCTTTCCAGAAACATTCAGGGACAACATCGGCAATATATGAACTAATAAATAACATAAAATCCACAAATTTAGATCAAAAGAAACAAGTAGCAACATTGTATATTGACGTGAACATGAATTTCAATACCATCTCCAAACCTAAGCTACATGAAAAACTAAAGGCAATAGGAATAACATACAAAGAACTAAATCTAATGGACAGACCACAATGTGTAAAAGCCAACGGTATAGAGAGTCAACCACTCGAAGCCGAATACGGGATACCACAAGGAGGCAAGTGCTTATTAATTAATCAAGTTTATCTTCAAGTAACTCACAAAAATCAAACAAGGAAGCAATTTATCGCCTATAGTATACATTATTTACACAAATGATCTAGTACCACTTAATTTGAAAAGAAAGCCATACATATATGCTGACGACACCTGCATAGTTTACTCAGAAGAAAACAACGAGGAAATTCAAACTAAGATAACTGCAGATTTGAAAATATTAGAGGAATGGTACTACAATAACAAATAATGAAATGGAAACAGAATGTATGCTCTTTATAAGTAAGCAAGAACAAACAGACATAAACGTTGAAATAAGAGGAACAAAAATAAAATAAATCACAGAAGTAGATTACCAAGGACTAAGAATACTAAACAATCTAAAATGGGATAAACACATAGACCTATTAACTAAGAGAAACTCCACAACAATAGCAGCGTACAATAATATGAAAACAACTCTACCATGCACTTTTTACATCACAAAATAACTACCTAATCAATATCCGCGGCCACACAAATAACAAGAATCTATACAAATTGCAAACTCAACCAAACAAAACATTAAAATGACTATATAGACAAAAGGACCAATACAACTAAAAACTATGATAACATTGAACAATATACTTATGATCTGAAAACAATAATACTAATAAAAACTAGCACAAAGCTACGATCTAACAAAGACATCGACAACTACTAAACAAGGAGAAAATCAAACTTGAGGACAGAAAAATTTACTACAATACTACTCACAATTATTAACAACAGATAGTATAAAAATATAATGAATTAGAAGACTATATTTAGTTTAAACTAGAAATCAAAAACAAAATCTTAGATGATGAAACAAAATAGAAGAAAAATTACAATGAGAAGAATCAAATAACCCTCAATACCGATAGCACGAGATGGAGCACCACGTCCGACCAATATACACTTACAACTATTTCACATAAACTTCTGTTAATAAAGATGTTTGTTGTTGTTGAAGTCTATGATTTTTTAATTAAAAAAAAAATATTCTGATTTTTACTAACTTAACTCTGTTTAAACTATTTAATAAAATTCTTCGAATAAACAAAAGAAAATCCAGAAAAAGTAGGAAAAGCTTAAAACTAAAACCACCATTGTATGAAGTTTTACTTCAAAATCTTTAAGAGACAAAAACTACACATATTTCGAATTTTAAATTGATGAATAATCAGGAATAGTAAAAACACAGTCAAAAATAACCACAGAGGAAAGTTTCAATTTTAAATCATTACTAAAATTTAACCTTTTACATATAGGGTATTGTTTTCGGGGTTTTTTTTTTTTTTTCGTTATTTTTCTAAATATGAACAATATTACGCAACTTTAAAACAAAAGTTAAAGGGTATTAGAAACTGAATAAGTTTTATTATTATTAATACATATTTTTAATAAAGTTCTTGACTTTTGAATTTTTTGTAAAGAGTTCAAAAGTATGCAAATTATTCACGTAAACCTCATGGTTTTTAAGACAAATTCAGGGAAAGTACTATAGGTAATACATCACCATTTTATTTAGAAATATAATTTACTTGAAATATATTTTTTACGAATTATTATTCGTTTTCCATGCATAAAGTATGCAAGAAAATGTTTTTGAAGGAAATATATTTGATATGGCCAGAATATTAATTTCTATTATAGTTCTTAATTGTCTTGACAGACTTGAGTAAATAAATAACAATTAAAATAAACTACTTTTCACTAAAATCTCAATACTATTTTCAGATTCTATTGGAAACGACATTTAGTTTTAACTCTTATCTTGCTTCGTGGCATATAATGGTAACTTAGAGGTGTTGATGTATAATAATATCGAAAATTTCTTCTTAAATCAAAGGGAAGATATAAAATAACCCACTGAATTTCAAACAAAAACGTTTACTTTGTTGATATCACACTTTATCGAGTCACTTCAAAATAAAGTGTGATGTCAACAAAGTAAACATTTTTATTTAAATTTCCAATATGTATCACGATGTTAAGGCCTCAACCATTAACGACTCAATTTTGTTGCAATTGACAGTTAATGTTCAGATGCTTGGTTAAAAATAAATAATTTGTTTTCCATATATTTGTGCAAAAATTCTATTCTTTATAAAACACGTACTGTTATATTCTTTGATAAAATTCAAATAACAAATTGTTTTTCAAAAAAACTATAATATTCATAAAAATTTTCTTTAAATAAAAGTTATTCAGTTTTTTTTAATTATCTACAACTATTATTTAAAAAATATAAAAATGTATTATTTAAAGAAATATCTTAAAAAGCGGCCCTAAGTTAACAACATCCACTCCGGTTACGACTTTTTACCAAATCTATTCAGGTCTTTTGAAATAAGAGAATAAAAGCATAACTTTCAGTTTTAGTTTAAAATCTTTAGCGGTTCTCAATTCTCAAGAAACAGTCCTGCGGTAAGGCGCATACCCATTTTATGTTTATTTTTTTGGAAGATGGTTAACATTGTTTCTTGGAGTCTCCAAATGGTTTATTGTTACAAAACCAAAACCAGGCAAAAGCTAAATTATTTTTTTTTTAAATGATTACTTCCGATTAAAAATATTTCACAAAAAATCACGAACACAATATCTTTTTGTACTTCGTACGATATTAAAAACTTAAAATAACTATAACATTATTTTTAAATAACTATGTCATATGTATATTGAATTAAAGAGAAAAAAATAATCGATCGAAGCCAACTATGGTTTCCATTTAAAACAATGTAAGTTTGCGTCATATCTCGGAAAATAATGGCGATAATTTTTTTGAATACATTTTATTAATCTGCATAAAATTATCTAAAACGTTGTCTTTTAAGTTTTTTTTTCTATCTGTTATAATAGTCAAAATATATTGATTTGAACAAATTGACACTTTTTACTTTTTTCAAAATATCTAGTTACCCTTGATTTTTTGAAAATTTTGTAAGTGGAACTTTAATCGTCTTGTAAATCTACACTTCTTCCCCCATTTGACCGTTTTTTATCTCTTATAATTTCCGAGATCCCCATAGAGAACATCTAAAAAAACTCACCCTGTATATATAGTTTAATATATTTTATAAATAAAAAATAAAGATAATGTTAAACTACAGGGAAAGTAATAATTTACTTTTTATCAAACTATTATATTTTTCGGTTTGATCTAACAGATCTATTATTATTTAATTATATCTTCTAAAACATTGGACTTTTGGATAGAACAAAAAAGATTTTTCAATAAAAATTTAAACTATATCTACAGGTTGTATTTTTTATCATGCAGTCTTGCTAATTTAAGAACAATTTATGTAAAAATAGATATTGAATAAAATCATCATAATAAAATTAGAGATAATTAGATATAAAAACTAAAATAAAATCCATAAAACAAAATAGTAAAAAAGCAAAGGATGCATAATTTAAGAGCAAGTTTTTAAATTTCATTTATTATAAATAACATGTATAACATTAAGAATTTTTACTATTTTTTGTAAATAATTTATTTTATTCTTCTATAAATTTAATGTAACCTAATTTAAAATATAATATATAAAAAAGATCAACATATTATTAACTTTTGCGGCTTCTACTTCGTTATACATGTTTGAGTATAAATAGAAAACACTTTGTTAATTTGTTTGTATAACACTATTTATTTTCTGTTGGCTATAGATTCGGCATCTCAATTATAGTACTATACTATAGTCAACAGAAAATAAATAGTGTTATACAAACAATGTTACAAAGTGTTTTTTATTTAAAGATCAATATGTTTTTAAGCTTATAAAAATGTATTCACTTTTTTTAATCATCTTCAACTTAAAATAAATAACATGTATTTGTTTCTCGTTGATCACTTGTTTTATTCAACTAGTTCATCTTAGTGACATTTTTAAATTTAAAGAAAAAAACTTCCTATTTTCTAAAAAAAAAGTTTGTGTTTAGAAATGTTTAATGTTAATTTCATGTACATAATAGTCATTATAATTATAACCACAAAACTTATATTTCATCGTATTTTAACAATAGTAAAAACAGAATCATACAAGATACCAATAAGAAAACAATTATTTACCAATATTTTTCAAACTGTCTATTGTGTATATAACTGAAAACACGTAACTAACCTTAAACTTGATAAACATTTAATATCCGATATTTATATAAATAACGTCCCACCTTGAACTTGATCAACACAAACACCGTACAAATAAAATTTAAAATAACTTACGGTGAGTTGAGGTCCTCGATAGAATCGTAGAGTGCAGACGCCAAATAAAACTCTTTCGTGCTTCGCCCTCGATATATACTCATTGCCACACACGGTGTCTAATGCAAATTTTGGAAATGTTGCATAAGACGGCTAGTAAATATAACCTACTTTCTTAGCGCCAGCAGAGGTACTGATAAGAACTTTTTCCGGCTCGCTCATGTGCTTGGTAGATATGAAAACAATACCGGGAGAGGTTAGGAGAGAAGCGGTTGTAACGGTGGGCGCACGCGCCCCTCCCACCATTCCATCCGTGCACGCGACCACGAATAGTAAACGTGAGACAATCTCACGCACCAATGTATTTCGCTATAAGGTGACACTATTAACTGTATTACTCGTAATAGCAAATGATAATTAAAAAGATAAAACTACCCACACATTAATCTAATATTAATTCAAGTAAAAATCAAACATAGAATCACTATTCTTGGTTTGAGTTTACGTGAAGTGTTTTTGTATAAATGAAATTAACACTTAACAAGTAAAGTAAGGAATAAACTGAGCGTTATTATCATTTATCAAACATAGAAGTTATTTACATGTATATATTTTATAATTATCTTAAACAGAAACAAAATCTCGATTGAATACGATACATATCATTGACAAGAACATATACATATAAAAGTAGCAATCATAAATCCAAATTTCTCCAAAGTATACAAATTAATTCTAAAATGATACGTGTTGTTTCAGAATTATGTATTTAAACAATACTATTGATTCACTTTTTGAAGGTATATTCAATTCAAATGTTTAAATAATAAAATTGAAACCTAAACTTGAAAATGAACAATTAAATTTATTTTCAATAAATAGGTTCTATAGATAAAAATAAGTTTCCTATAAAAATCATGTTTATATATTAATACAATCTTCTGTCCCTTTATAGAAATTGATTTACTTAACATAAATGTATACGACGGTTGAAATTTTATGGTAATGTAAGGACAAGAAAAAGAAATCTATCTATCTATAAACTACTGTGAAGTAATTAAATACTTAATTCACAATTAAACATATTAGTGTGCTTTGCAATTTGATGAACAAGAAAATAATTAAATGTGTCAAATTTGTTTATTCCTTTAATGGTTAAACGTTATTGTTTGTTCGTCTTTATTTCGAAAGAAAATAGTATGTAATACTCGGGGTTAAGTGCATTCAGAAGTACTGAGGTAATGTCGAATGGCAAGAGTTTTAAATTAGGATAATCATTGCATTCCATTACATAATTTTTACTTACTCAGATAGTGATAGTTCAATTTTTATAATCGCACGCATTTTATGGTAGATGAATTTTATCGTTTTAATTCGAACACGCGGTGAAGAGGATCAATTTTCTACACGTTCATATTGAAGAAGTTTTATGGTACGTAACCAACAAGTATTAAACGGACACTACACGTTAATTCATTTGTTGTTTACTGCAACAATTGCATAGCACACTGTAATTTCTTTGTTAGAGTACTTAATTTTACAATATTTCTCTACTTCAAAAACATACCACCTACATGGTACATATATATTTTGTTCCTACCAAAAGCAACAGCACTCTTATTGTTGTTAGTGTTAAGGAGTTATTAAAGAAGGCGAAAAAATTCATATATTCAGAGTGTTTCAAATTGAATGTTGAAGGGTATGTCGATGATAAAGGAAATTAAAATATTGGATAGTGTACTTATTAACTCGTTTTGTAATTGAAGATATATCTTTTGTTGGTTGAGATACGTTGTATGTTTAACTACTAAGTTGCATTCTTGTATATTGTTCGGAGGATAGGAAGAATTACTGAGTATATTATACAGGGTGTTCAATTTAAGTGAAGACATTGAAATATCTTGAAAACTATACATGGAACAAAAAAATATAATTAAAATGTGTTCGCCCCGGAGGGGAACATCTAAGGACTCGAAACAAAATTCAAAATTCGCAAAAATTATTGAAAAATGGGGATTTCCTGTGAAATACGAGGGAGTTCGTAAACTAAGGTTCCCTATGCTGATAAGAAATAATGCGATGTGCTGGGAGAAATGTAAAACACTGTCTTACACTGTCAAGTCTCCCTCTCTCTATTCCCACCTCTCCCGCCACGCTACATCTCTAAATGCCGACATAGCAGCCTTCGAAGATGGAGCTGTTACCGCCAAATGCGAAATTCGCGCTGTGGTACGTTTTTTAAGTGCAAAACGGATTTTATCTATTGACATTCATCGTTAGTTAATCGGAGTTTATGGGGAAACTCATCATAAAACAATAATAAGTCGACTCACATGCGTATCTCTGACAAAAAAAGATTTGGATAGTATTTATTTTCTGCAGAATTCATTTAGTTTTATTTCTAGAAAACAATTACAATTGAACAATGACTCGTGCAAGCGTAGAAGAAAAAATTGAAATGATTCTGATTTATGGCGAATGTAGGAGAAATATTGACGAGGCTGTTGTCTTATACGCTAACAATATTGTTAAAACATTTTTATTTGATGGTAGTGTACAACCCAAATAAAGAAAACGGGCAAACACTGTCACAGGAGTTTGCAATGAAATAGCTGTGCTAGCAGCTGTTCAGCAAAATCCACAAATAAGTACTCCACAATTACAACGCGATTCAGGAATTTCCGTAGGTAGTATTATTAATATTTTGCACCGTAATAAGTATCATCCGTATCATATTTCATTGCACTAAGAACTTCATGGATATGATTTTCTTAATAGAGTAGAATTTTGTGAATGGGCACTTCAACAAATAGAAAACTAACCCAAATTTCTTCGTCAATGTACTATTTTCAGATGAGTCTACATTCACAAATCAAGGTAGTATTAATCGTCATAACATGCATTACTGGAGTGTAGAAAATCCCAACTGGTTACGATAAATTGAGCATCAACGTCCTTGGTCCGCAAATGTTTGGTGTGGAATCATAGGGACAAACTCATTGGTTCATATTTTATTGACGGTACTTTAAATGGAATTAAATATCGACATTTTTTGGAACAAGAACTACCAATACCACTTGAGGATGTTGCTTTAGATGTTCGCCAAAGTATGTGGTTTCAGCATGACGGTTGCCCAGCGCATTATTCAATTGTTGCACGAGAAGTGATTATAATGCTGGGTGAATCGGAAGAGGTGGCCCTATAAATTGGTCTGCTAGGTCGCCTGATTTAACATCACCGGATTTTTTTATAAGGTGATCTGAAAGAAAAATTGAACACCCTGCATACATCTTCTGGAGAAAGCTTGTAACAGACAGTATTTTGTAACTCTGACTATGTGGATGGACTTTGTAATTTATATAATTTTTATTGCACCACAATTTGCAAGAAGATGCAAATTCTCTAAGACTTTTTGAGATACTGTAATTGGGTAATTACCCCCCCTAAGAATTATTTGTTCGTTCTTAAAAAATACTAATATTTTAAATAAACAAGTTAAGTGTTGGTCAATCTAGTCAGCGATCTATGACGGTGCATTTTTGCAAAACAGGCAGGCAATGTACACAAATAAAAATTAACGCAAGCACCGTTGGAGAAGTGATGACTTTCTTCCTTTGCATAGGGGGTTCCCTTTTCTAATAATACTCCACATATATTGATACTATTCGCCTCTTTGGTATCGTTAATTGTTACATTGTTTTACATTAAGAGAACGCGAATTACATGTCTTAGTTCACTTTATAATATTTCTTGCCTTGGTTTAAATGTAAAAGATATAAACCGAAAATGTTTGCACGTCGCATATAAATCCTAAATGTTTAATGGTTACTGACTAATTACCAATTTATTATAATTCAATCAATTATACATACAGTATTTTTTTGATTTTAGGAATAATTTATGCATTTTTTTAAATTAATTTATTTCTGATTTTTGTACAATATGTACATCTAACAACGTTGAAATTTACATTGATATAGTTAAATTTAGTAATGTAAATTGTAAAAGGAAACCAAATGATACATTTGTGTTACCGTATTCTGTACATAAAAAAGGGGAAAATGATGTTAAATATTACTTCTCTGAAAAACATTTTAAACAATTTAATTGGTTAATGTTTTCTAATCATTTAAACGGAATCTTTTGCAAATACTGCTTCTTTCTTACAAAATTTGGTGGGTTGCACCAAGAAGTACCATTGCAAAAATGAGTATCTTAGCCAGTATCTCAATATTCTAAATTATCAGGTAAAGATGATGTTTCGATAAGTCATAAAAATACTAAGTACCATAAAAAAATCAATTGTTTATGCGAAACATTTTATAAAATCATTCAATACCCCCATCACGAGATGTAATAAATAAATTAAATATGGACAAACTGAAGAAAATAGAAATAGATTAAAACTAATAATCAAAAGTATATTTTTTGGAGGGAAACCCTACGATATCATCGTGATGCTGGTTTTCTCTTAAATATAAAATCTATTACAAACGAGGGCAATTTTCGTAAAATTCTACGTTTCGAATTGCAGCTGGTGACAAAACTTTAAAAAATCATTTGGAAAACAACATATTTCACAAATGTCTCTTGAAATATGATAATTATAATAAGGTTACTCATGAGCCTATACTCCAATTGGAATAGATGGATGTTCCGTTATGATGAAAGAATTGAAGGGATAAATCTTACGCTAATAAATTTATCTTTATCCATTAACTTTATCCAATTTATAATGATGCAGTCAATATTTTAAACGAATTACAAATTAAAATGACGAAACCTCGAATTACCAAATACCAGAGAAATAGACCAAACGTGGATCAACCTATTATAGAGGATTATTTTTATTTATATTTTCCCCTTTTATCCATTACGTGTGTCAGACTTATTCTTTACAATATGTCTCAGTTATTTTCTTTTACACTTCTTTACCACTGTTGCCTACTTTGTGCCATTTTTCTTATTTTTTCGATTCTATTCCTCTTCTTTCCGCTCCTTGATGTACTTGCTCGCTCTAACCCTTCCCTGGTCTTCCTGATTCATTTTTAATCTAACCATCCTAATTATTTCTCTTTTAATAAATTTCAGTAATATTTTATTGGTTTAATATTGAGCTGTTGAGAAGTTTTCTTACTGCAATATTTCGTACTTTGTCTCTTCTTGAAATTTCCTCTATCTTTCTTAGGTTTCACATTTCCATTGCATTGGTTTTGCTGTTTTTTACTCTCTATGGTTACTCATAATTCAATACTATATAGCAGTGAATGTCTTACAATTCTTTTATAATCTTCTGCTTTTATTGTTTTTGTAATCTCTCTTTTCTCTAATCTTTTGTTGAATCGATCTTCCCTGTTTCCTCTATTGTTGATCCCAGGTATTTGAACTGTTTAACCTCCTCTATCTGTTTTCCGTTTAACTCTATTTTGTGATTGCTCCCTTTTGATGATATCATAATTTTGGTTTTGTTTATATTTATCTTTTTCAGCTCCTGTTTGAAAATTTCCAGATTTTTCTTCGGAATCTGCTATTAGTGTTACGTGGCCGGCAAACATTAATATTTGGATTTTTAATAGTTCCATATTTTTATACCTTATCTTTGTGTTCTCGGCTCTTTGTTTGCTATTTCATATTCTTATTATTGATGATATCATCTATACCTGGATATTTTCCTAGTTTTATTTTCTTGATTGCTGCCTCCAGTTCTTCGATTGTTATTTCGTTGTTTCCTCCATTTGCTTCACCTTCTTTCATCTCCATTATGGTTTGTTTCAGTTCTTTCCTTAAAGTATTCTTTCCATCTTTCTAATATCTTCGTTTCTTCCGTTATTATATTTCCGTTTTTATCTTTTATACTTGTTTGGCTTAGTGTCATTTTATTCCTCTTTTGTTTAATTGTGCTGTAAAGCGTCTTTTGGTTTTCTGTGAACGTCTCTTTCAGTTGCTTACCGAAATGCTCCCAGAAATGCTTTTTTGCTATCTTGATTTTGTGTTTTACTATTTTATTTGCTATTTTATATCTTCTGTAATCTTGTTCTTTCCTTGTTTTTCTCTTGTGCCATTTTCTGGCTGTGATATCTTGTTTTTTATTTGCTTTACTATGAATTGCTTTCTTATTCGTACTCCTCTCCGTTAATTGTTATCTTTCGGTATCCTATTCTCACTCTATTTCCTTTTGCTTTTTCTGCTCTTGCTATTTCTCTATTTTTTGTACGTTTTTTTCTTCATTATTTATGTATATCTTGGACCCTCTTAGATTTCCTTTAGCTCTCATTATTTGTTGTTTTGTTTCCTATGTCCCAACTTCGACTCGTATTATTTTTTTTCACTATGTAATGTGACATTTTCGACTTCCTTCTGTTCTTGGTTTACCTCTGCTGCCAAGCCTGTTATTATGATATTATTTTTTATTTATTTACTGTTTTTACTTTTTCACTTTGTTTCCAGGTTGTCGATTCTTTTAACATCTCTTGCTTTTCACTTCTCTTTTTTATTACTAACTTCATTCTTTAGTTTTCTGATCTCTTCTTTTAGATCTTCTGATTTCTTTTCCATTTCTCTCATTAAATCTTTAAACATGCTCTTTAGTTCCTCCATTTCAACATCGTTCTTAGCTATATTTAGATTTGCCTTCTCCGTGAGTTTTGTCCTTGTTTTCATCTTCCTTTGTTTTATTTTTGTATTCTTTTGTTTTGCTGCTTCTGTTCTTCTATCTTTTTCTATTCTCCATTGCTCATTTGCAAACCTTGGAATCCATATTCAGGGCTGTCGATATCTCTTTCTCTTTTTGTACTCATTTGTTTCTTTATTTCCCACTTCCTTTTAGTTTTAAATATTTTAACATTACTTATTTACTCTTTTATAGACTATTGCATGTACGTGATTCGCTGTTTTAGGTTCCTCTGAACTAAACAGATCTTCAATACAGATTTAATAAAAACACGATAAATTTGTTCAATTTTAACACAATAATACCTACTGTTTTATTGACAACAAACTGGCGAAGATAAGGTGTCACTTTAAAATCGTTTTTTTAAATAAATTTAGTTAAAAAGTCTGTTTCAAATTTTACAGAATATTTTTTATGTTTTTATATGTCCTATATTTATTTCGGGTGTGATATTATTTTGTTTTTATTTAAAACTAATAGAATTATATTTTATTATTATATAATAGCCCTTTTTATATAAATTATATTTTTTGATTTTGATTGCTTTGAATTTATGGAGAAATAAAAACATTTAAGTTTTTTCTCTTTGTAAAATTACCCCCCTAAGTCAGTTGGCTGGAAACGCCCTTGTTCTGGAGAAAGCTTGTAACAGACAGTCTTTTGTAACCCTGACTATGTGGATGGATTTTGTCATTTTTATCATTTTTTATTGCACCACAATTTGCAGTATTTCTTAAACCCAAGTTTTGAGATACAGCACAGACAAACACATTGACATATTTTTATTGATAAAATAGCATTAATGAATAATTTTTTATTTGTATTATTTTTATATTACAAAATTTTCACCATGAGTTAAATGAAAAACTTAATTCTAGAATAGTTATTTGTACAAAAAGTGTGGAAATGTTAGGCTTTTCCGCACGAGAGTAGGATGTTGCATCAAGTTCCTACTCGACTGCGGAAAAGCGCATTTCACACGAGTTGTACACACTATTTTTTCACATACTGCATGTAACATCAATTATAAAGGTAATAATTAGAAAAAAACACGAAAATATTTTCGTAAAATCTACAACAGATGAGTCTTATTAAGACTACAAGAACAAATCACTTTTGAAACAACTACTTCTCTAGCTAATACTTCGACACATTGAACGATACAAAAGTAATTTGCGTGTTACAAAATAGCAAGGCTATCAAAGCAACACTAGTATGACAATATTTCTTTCTGTAAAATGAACTAAAAATGATTGAATGTACGTTAAATAATTTGTGAATGATTATACTATGGTAATTTGGAACAAGAAATGAATTTAGGTTGATGTAATTAAAAATAAATTATTATTTTTTCGTTTCATATGTATTCACTGACATAAAATTTGTTTTCTTTCTGTTTATTTTCGCTCACCGTGTTTACATTATCCAACATTATTTGTAGGACGAGAGGACAGAGTTCTGTCTGGCTCCTTTAGATATTTTGATGTTTTCTCCTGTTTTGTCTTCAAGTTTTATCTTTGCCGTTTGTTCCCCGTATAGGTTTTCGATGTTTTAAATATCTTTGCCATCAAGTCCAGAAAGTTCTAATAGTTTTATTAGTTTATTATGTTTAAAATTGTTGAACGCCTTTTCATAATGAATAAAACATACGTAGACATTTTTGCTGATCCAAACATTTCTGGACTAGGACTTGGATCGCAATGATTGGTTCTCGGGTTTCATAACCACGTCTAAAGCCCAATTGGGCATTATTTAGGTTTTGTTCTAATTTAGTTCTTATCCTAGAATGAATTATTCTCAGAATACTTTCAGGATATGGTCTGTATTTGTTACACTTTTTGACATTTACTTTTTAGGAAGTGATATAAAAATAGATTTTGGCCAATCCATTGGAATGTGACAGGTTTCGTAAATGTTATTAAAAAGATTTAGCATTAAATTGAGATTTTCTTCGTCGATAGTCTTCAAAGATTCGGCTGAAAGTTTATAATCTACAGCTGCTTTTCCATATTTAGTTTGTTCTAGGGCTTTTATTAATTCACTCTTCAGTATTGGTGGCATTTCTAAGTCAACTGTTGCTTTAGTATTTATTTTATGTGTGTTGTTCGTAAATAAACTTTCTCTATAATTAATTAACTAATATGTCAAATTACTTCTTTTTATATCCATGCATTAGCTCCTTGATATTTCATTATTATAATAATTAAGAACGTTAAACAATTAAAAGTCTTTTAAAAAAGTCGAAATTGTAGAAACAATTAAAAATATTCAAAAACACAAATTTGCAACAAAACAGAATACTTTAATAGAGTTAATACAAAATGTTTATCAGATGGTTAATTTAATGTCACTTTAGAAAACAGTTGAAACTTTTAGAAATTTGTAAACCTCAACAATCGATAAAAGCATTTTAATATTAAGGTACTAAAAACTATTTAAAATAGTTGAATTTGTCGAAACCTCTACGACAATTGAATGTATAACTTCAGAAAATAATTGAAATTATTATGGATTTGTAAAAAATGATAATTTATCATTCAAAATACGATTGAATTTTTTTTAAAGCGCAAAAATAATTTAATAACAATTTAAAATGTTAGAAATTTGTAAAGCAAACACAATTGACAATCGATAAAAGTAATTAATTGTTTAATGGTCTCCGTAAATAAAGATATTATTATTATAACATTGACGAAATAACTAAAACAAATTAAAATTACAAAAATAATGTTCAAATTGTCCAAAGTGCTAAAATAATTAAATGACACGCAAAAATAGTTAAAACTGTTATCAAAAATAATTTAGAGAGCAATTGAATATCTTTAAAAAGATAAATTTGGAAAATTTTGTGCTAAAAATTATGCAGTCATCATATTATTTTTGCTGCGCTAATCTCGGAAATCCTTGACTTTGCCCGAAAAAAATATTCTTTGTAAAATAATTTTATTATTCTCTGCAATTTATTTTTAAGATAACTTAAAATAGCATGTATCTGCGTTTTATTTATAATTAAATACCATTTTATTTATGTTAAATATTGTTTATTAATAGCACCTTGTAAAAATCCCGTTGGTGCGACAATACACTGTGTCATGCGACGCCATTATCTACGCTCATTGATAATTCCAGTGCTTTGAGCTCATTAAGATTTTTGCATACGGACTACGATTCCGGATGGCACGTACTCCCTTCTGTTTACATGTTTATCTATTGTCGACATTGTACTCTGGTTGTATTTATTTATAGTTAAACCAGTTTCGTATTTATTGCGCTGGAGGATTAATTTATTTATAAACCTTATCGCGTTTCGGCAAATTAAATACCATATTAAGGATCATTACTGTTTAATTGGTGTTCGCAATAATTCATAAGAACTAATTGGTGTTACACTTATTAGTAGTAAAAGTCGTATGCCAAGGTTTATTTTGGCAGTATGTCAAACAATCAATCAACTGTATGTTATCACAGTTGTATAATTAATCAACATTTTTTATAGATCGTAACATTTTACTTACTGCCAAAATCTAAATTATTCCGGCAGAATTAAAGGTCGACTATTTTATAAACAAGAAAATACAGACATTTTACTTTAACTAAATAAATTCAGCATTAGAATGTAATGAAAATAAATCTGCACGTGGTCACTATTATGTACAAGTACTTATCCCTATAATAATTTTGTTCAACATGCGGCGCAATCCGAGTTAATCGCGTATGTGCTTTCAAGTAATCATTATGTAGGAGTTGGTTTCATATTTTACCTCTTGAAGAGGAATGAGATACGAAAAATATAGTTTTGAAGTATATAAGCATAGAAAATGTAAGGTTGTTATTTTCTATAAAAAAAATACATCAGAATATTACACTAGTCATGTCCTTGGATCCAAGGGCCGCCAATGTACACTTTACTTCATGTGTCATCACTAATACTTTTAACCATGCTTAAACGATTTCATCACAAAACAAATAGAATAAAGTGAATTGGGAAAACTAAGAAACAACCAATTGAAAAATGTATTATGTATTTGTTTAAATTACTTATATACATACATACAAAGGGCAAATTACATATGTGCAGCAAATGTTTTTAGTTTTCTTATTAAAAAAATTAAACTGTTAAATATCACAGTTGGTTTCACAATCATCTCTGCACCCAAACAGGTGCTGCCACCAACCCTATTTGTACCCGTTCGGCAATTATTATTTCGTCAAATACATTGTCAATGTTGTAAAACTTTTTCAACTCTTCCAGTGCTTTATCTTCCATCTAAAAAATAACATACATTAAATGATTCAAAAATATTAAACTACTTCAATCATAAACAGCACATACCTACACACTTAAAAAGATACAATATTTATGAACTTGCTTAAGTATTACTTCTACAAATGTGTAGCCCAGGCGTCGGCAACCTATGGCACGCGTGCCAGGCTTGGCACGCGATGGGGTTCTGAATGGCACTAAAAAGTAATCAGGGAAATCGCGAAAATATCGAGACGAAGTGATTTTTAAATAAGAGAAAATGTTTAATTATAATTATTTATCTAACGTGGCTCGCCAATGTCACGAAAATCTGCGCGAAGGGTGAGTGAGAGCGCATTCGGAGTAAAAGGGATGTTCAAGCTGGAATGACATTCGCCCCTTTCTTTCTCGTTTTGCTACTGCGCACCATTTGCCGGTAATACCAGTTAAACTTGCATTTCGTTTAATACTGGTCGTTACTTTCCGTTCTAACTTTTTTGTGAAGACTTGTATCTTATTGGTTTAATATTTGTTATAATTCATCCATATTTAATCAAATGGAGGGTAAGAAACAAAAACAAAAGGATCGTGCTGTATGTGCGATATGCCGCGAAAGTGTAGTATGCCGCACGTCAAGTGTACAAAGACATTTCCAAACCAAACATCAGTTCACATTTAATAGAGAAATGTGAAACTATAAAGAGAGCTGTTTCTGGTTATAAGAAACAAGTAACTTTTTTTTGTGGAATAACTGGAACGAAGGCTAAAGCGACAGAATGCAGCTTCGCAATTGCTCATTGCATAGCTGCCCAAAGGCAAACCCTTTACAGATGGGGAATATATAAAGGAAATCTTTATAAAAAGTGCTGAAAAGTTGTTTAGCGATTTACCTAACCAATAAACCATATTATCCCGAATTCGAATTCGAGAAATACCGGCTTCTGCGCGAACAATTGAAAGAAGAATAACTGAAATAGCAGACAATGTAACAACAAAACAGAATTCTGGATGACAAGAAGCTGTTTCATTTAGCGTCGCTGTTGATGAAAGTACCAATGTAAATGATATGCGTCTTGCAGTATTTGCACTGTATTGTGATAAAGGTCAAGTTTGTGAAGAATTGTGCAATTTGATTCCTCTGTCTGGGACAACTAAGGGGCAGGATATTCTTGCTTCATTCATAAATATTTTGACAGCAAGAACATTAATATCAAAAAAATATTTTGTGCAACTACTGACGGCGCACCTGCAATGATTGGCAAGGATAGAGGATGTGTCAAACTTCTTGAAAATCATATTGGACATAAAATATTGAACTTCCATTGTAAAATACACCAGGAAAGTTTGGTTGCCAAAATTTCGTCACAGCGCTTAATTCCTGTAATGAACACTGTTGTTAAAATAGACACACAGGCAATTTAAATCTCTTTTAGAAGAAATGGAAAGTGAATATGTTGACCTCCCCTTATACAGCCATGTTCGTTGGCTTAGTCGAGGCAATGTCTTGAATAAGTTTGTGTCATGTCTGGAACACATTAAAGTTTTTCTTAATGAAAAGGAACAACATTTCCCCGAATTGAACGATAAAGAATGGTTATGCAAATTGATGTTTCTGACTGATATAACTAAACATCTCAATGAACTAAACTTAAGATTGCAAGGAAAGCGCCAAACTGTGCTCGAACTTTTTGAATATTGGACAGGATTTGCTACAAAACTAAATATATTTTTATGTGATATTAATACTAGTACCTACAAATACTTCCCAAATGTTAAAGCGCTTGCAAATAAATCGACCATAGACAAAGGCGAACTTAAAACCTACGTTGAAGCACTTAAAGATGAATTTTCCAGAAGATGCAAAGACTTTGAAGTTTATGTGCCTATATTTTCCTTCCTCATAAAACCAGATTTAATAGATCCATTAATAATACCGTTTGATTTTTCAATTTCAATATTAAATTGTTGGATGTCATTGCCGGAAAGATTTAATTGTTTAAAGAAAATTGCATGTGCTCTCCTTTCCGCTTTTGGTTCCACATATATCTGTGAATAAATTTTTTCTCACATGAAACATATTTTTAGTCCACAAAGAAGTCGTTTAACAACTGAACATTCAGAATCTTGTGTGAAATTAAAAGTCACAAATTATACCCCTGATATTGAAATATTAAGCAAAAATGTGCAGGGACAAGGTTCGCATTAATTTTTTTTAATTTATGTTAGAATTTTATGTTATTTTTTTAATAAATATGTTTAAAAGATAAATTTGGTATAAAATTCTTCTCCTCTAGAACCCCATTATATAATTTAGAATTAAGGCGGCACCCTGAATCATATTGGTAGAGTGGCTTGGCACACCACAGCTAAAAGGTTGCCGACCCCTGGTGTAGCCTATCCAGTCTAAGTACAAGCACTTGTGTTATAACATGTAGTTGCCAGCGCAAAGTTGAATTCTTCTTATATTCACTATATTACATAAAATACTTACTTGTGTGTGCACCAATAATTTACTTTTAATCTTTACAAGATTTTCCTTTTGTTTCTTCTCCTCGGTAATTATTGCATTCATTGTCACTTTTTCAATTGGAGAACCTACAGGACTCACTGGATCAATAATTTTCCAGGGATTCTTTGGCGTTTCTAAAAATGATTTATATACAGAATAATATTAATCATTAATACACTATAACGCAAAGCTATTCACCTGGAATAACTTCTTGCGCACCGTTCTCAGAAGACAATCGTTTCCGTTGTTTCTGCGATAGCCTAGGCAACTTATGCCTGTCAAACTTTTCGTGCTTATTTGGAGATTTTGAATAGATATCGCTGCCACTAAATGACCTGTTTAGATCGGGAAAGTCATTACAATTATTGATTATATTAACAAAATCCTCTTCATCCGCGGTATCGTTCAGCTTTGCCCGAGCGGCAATAATAGCTTGAACACGTGTCGGCGCATCTGTTACAATCAAAGGAGCAGAACAACGTTTATCATCATTATTAACCGTCTCCGGAGGTATATTTTCATTTCTAATTTCCAATTTTTCAGAGATACTAGTTTTGTGCGATCTATTCCTTTTTCGTTGAGTGGTTTTTACACCCTTAACAATCTCCTCCTCAAAATCCATATTTACGGGATTACTAGTGCTCACCCTTTGAATGACCTCATCCGCAACAGCATTTGAAAAAGGTGTAATTACTCGATACGCCATCTTAGCATTCCATTCCGAGTAAAATTTCGTGAGATCCTTTACAATATCTTCATCGATTTGCTCAAGATATCTATCTTCAAGGACGACGGCTAGGTTTAGACATATGTACTCCATACAGCACGCCTTTAATTGAACGGCGTTGAAATAATAAGCCAAAGAAAGGAGTTTGATGACCGTTTTCATCGATATTAGTTTTGCTAAATAGAATTCGCATAATTCGATTAAACGCGGGAGGAGAATGTGATCGGCGAGGACCATTAAATTACTGAGACCATCAACGTCTTCTTCCTCTAGGTTTACTTGATCGGTATAAAGGTACGATATCAAGTGATTTATCGTATTTTGGGGAAATTGTAATGATATTTGTGATTTTGTTTTTTCCTGTAAATTACGAAATAATTTTTAGATTATAATTCAAATACTCTTTAAAGAAACAATGAGGAATTGTATTGATTTTGTATTGGTTTTCAAGGTATAATAATAAACATAATTGTAATACATGTAAGGTAGTAAATATAATAGAAGTGTAGATGAATTTTCAATAAATATTAGCTTCTTCAATTTATATACAATAATAGTGACTAGCAATTAGTGGTATTTTTTCATTAGTCACTTTCTGACTTGGTTTCTTTTTAAATTATGTCAATATTAAAAAATCTACAAATTAATTATTTCTTTACTAACCTGTGTCCATCTGTCAGAAAACATATGATTAAAGAAAGCGTTTCTAGCAACCAAAACGCATCTATGAGCCTCGATGGTGGCACCATTTTTTGTCTTGATAGCAACATCGTAATAATCCGAAAATTTCGCATGATCGTAATGCAAAGCCCTCGTCTTTAAAATCTTATCACCTTTCATTTTAATCCGACCGTTAACGAAAACAAAACAGCTCAAATCCTTGTACAACCCTGTAACTCCTAAAACCTTTGAGGATTCTTGCAGCAAACGAACTGGATCGAGAATTTTAACATCCTTTTCTGTTTCCTTTGGGCGCTTATTGTAAACCTCAAAGGCAGACCTATTCAAGTCTTCATTTAGTTCCCTTGATGCCTGTTTTGCATCCAAGTCAGTTTTTGTCTTTTTCGTATAAAATTTTAGCAAATTCTCTGGACAATCTCCTTCTTTTAATAAATCACACATGTTTGTGTATATGTACTTTAAAATCTGTTCGAAGATTTCAGGGTGGATGTTATCAAGTTTTATGGTGTCGGAAGGTGAATCTATTATCATTTTGTGCAATTTGTTGCTGCTATTGGCCACGATGAATTTGTGTGCAGGAAATATTTTGTTGTTTACATTAAAATTAACATCTTCAACAACATCAGTATTAAGTATTAAAGTTTTGAAGTCATTAAGCATCGTTGAAGGGGATATTATTGGTGTATTTTTTACACATCGAGCTATGTTTATCTACAAAAAAACTATAATTAGATGGTTACTGCAATTAAATATTTTAAGTATACAAATTAAATTAGCAACAAAGTGTATCTAATGGTGAAATGCATCACTAAACATAAGACCTAGTGAAAGAATTGTGAAATCATGTGATTTACATACACCTACTATTTATCAAAACAATTCTAATTGACGAAGAATGAAAAATCTATAGAATTATAATCCAGAAAGAAGTTATAAAGTTGGCAAGCCTAAAAAGCTATGCTTTACCTTAAATAAAATTGAGATATTATATTTTATTAGTTTTTAAATATCAATTAGTCCTTATCAAATGAAGTTAAAAACCACTTTATGTGATATTTGTTTCTAATTTACTTACTTGTAAAGCAGCAAAATTTTCGCCTTCAATATCACAGGTAATATAATCAGCACCATAAATGCGATGCACTTTATTTACCTGCACCATCACACAATCACTCTTATCCAAAAATTTGTGAAAGACCTTGGCGTTCTTATCCTGCACCACCTTCTTCTTATCCATCACAGCAATTTTCTTTCGAGGTTTCAACTTTCCGTTAAAAATCTCTCGTGAATATGTAAGAAAGAACAGTCCGGATGTATTTAGACAAACATCTTTTATGTGAATCAAACGATTCAATGAGAAAATACACCTGTTGAGTTGTGGATCGGACTCCTGCCATATTAAGATTACACCTGGTTCTGTCAGAATAACAACCTTTAATTCGCTTTTTGTTACTTCGACTTCATTGTTGTCTACGATTAAATTTCCGCCTATTATGGATAAGGATTTAATCAATAATTCCCTTAAAATATAGCCTCATAAATTTGTTTTATCAATGCAAATAAAGATTTACTTACCTAGATGCTATACGTCTAATTTGAAATTCGTGCAATACATAAATATCACCGCGACTTGTGGCGACGGCTGTAGCGCCTGCGCTGGCAGCCACCGCGATTATATCGCTCTCATTGGTCGTAGAAGTAAATGGTACAGCTTTTGGGGTCATGATGTAACTTCCAGGATTCTTAGCATGCCCTAATTGTCCAGCATGGAGGCCCCAAGTGTAAAGCACGCTTTTCGTCCAAAGTACGGAATGATATCTTCCACAGCAAATACCCGTAACAGAATCTTTAAAATTGCTGTTGGTTAATAGTACAGGTGTTAATAAATGTGGAGGTGGTGGTTGAATTCCCAGAACGTTGTGAGTATTAAGACCACATATATAAACCTGAAACATTTTTTTTATAGTCAGTTATTTCAAAGGAAGTAAAATTATATTGTAATTACTTTAAATATTTTATAATTCTTGTTTTACTTATTCACATTCATTAAATTATTCAAAACTCCCTGCCAGTAACTTGACAGTTCGGCTGTTGTTGCTGAGTATATGGTGCCCGAAATGTTTGCTTAGTGATTTGAAATAAATTGTGAAGAAAGGAATTGTGGTGTGTATGATATACACTACAAAAAAAACTATAATAAAATTCATCATATGATATTTTCTCTTTTTATTATTATTATTCAATTTTGCTAAAATGAAAACACATAATTACTTACATTTCCAGAGTTTGTTAGAAACATACTATGATCTCTGGAAGCTGACACCATTTTAATAGTATTTTGTCCAAATTTAATCTCCGTCGGCTCAACAATCGACTTTTCAGATCCCAAACCCAACCTCCCACCTTGTCCAAGCCCAAAGGAGTAAACTTCCCCATTTGCAGTCAATATCAATGTGTGAAACTTTTCCAAATACACACTGCTGACATTAGCAAACGGATGCTTTTTATGAAAAATGTCCAAGATCTGTGTAGCTTTGGATTGTTGAGGACCGAGAGTGTAGTTATAGTTCGAGCCCCATACATACACGAAATGTGTCGGAGGCGATTTAACAGGACTTTCATCCTCAATTTTTGGTTTTCTTAATGCTAGCGTATTATCTTCGGCAGCGTGCTCAAGTGGAGACAAGTTGTTGCTATCGAGAGTATTAATGTTTGCACCTAAAAAAATGTAAATTGTTATGTACTATTATAAAAGCACTGCTTCTCAGTATCTTTCTGAATGAGAGTATAGTTCCTAATTGCAAAGAGATGATAATAATAAAATAATATTAATTACTGGATCTTTACCACATGTATTAATACACTAATTGATTGTTAAAAACTGCAGAATACATACAAAAAAAGTATCTCATTGCCGTTACTTAATAGTTACTAATAAGATAGTTAATTAAAAAACATTTAATATCAAATTTAAGAGCATATTGATTTAAAAATAACTCTTTAAAAAGAATAAAAATCTATTATTTATTGTGTAATTTGAAATTTAAATTTAAAATTAGTATTTCTAAAAATGTTTAAATTAATGATTTTTTGATGTAATTTAAGTAAGCACCTCTTGTATACTTAACTGAAATTGTTTAAATATGAAGTAATTAGTTTAGGACCTACTATAATAAATTGAGACTACTGAGTAATTATTGAAATATGTATATCAAAAATTAATATTTAACAATCACTTCATTATTAGTTTAGTTTTATTTGCTTTACAAGTCTTACTGAAAAATTAATGAAATTATAAAATATAAATCACAAAATTTCAAGGCAGAGTTCACAGTGCAGTGTTCTTCCACTCAACCCATTATTTGATATAGCTGACGATGAATGTCAGCAGGTGATTCTTGCCATTACTGGCCTCTATTTTTGTTCCAATTTACTTGATACTATTTTATAATATGGATGTGAATATGACATTATCAAACTGACTACATACAGGGTGAGTTTTTTTAGATGTTCTCTATGGGGATCTCGGAAACTATAAGAAGTAGAGAAACGGTTAAGTGGGGAAGGACATGTAGATTTATGAGATGAATAAAATTCCACTTTCGAAGTTTTCAAAAAAGTCAAGGGTAAAAGGATAAGAGAAAAAAATTATCTCTTGCAAGAGGCCATAGCCAACTATAGTTTGCGTCATATCTCGGAAAATAATGGAGAATTTTCTGATTATTTTTTATTAATCTGTATAAAATGATCGAAAACTTTGTTTATTACAGTTTTTTTCTATCTGTAATAATAACCGAGATATATTGATTTGAAAAAATTGACGCTTTTTCAAAATATCTAGTTACCCTTGATCTCTTGAAAACTTTGAAAGTGGATTTTTATTTGTCTCGTAAATCTACACCTCTTTCCCCATTTAACCGTTTCTCTATCTCTTATACTTTCCTAGATCCCCAAAGAGAACATCTAAAAAAACTCACCCTGTATATTACAGTAATATTAATTAAAACATTTATAGCTTTTTGTATTGTAATAACTTCTGGTTGCACTCACCTAATTTTATTAAAGCAACGGCAGTATCAATTTTTCCATAAAACACACTTCGGTGAAGGGCCGTGTAGCCAGACTCGGTGTCTTTCTCATCTATCCTCGCCCTTTTCTGACATATCAACCATTTACAGACCTCAGTGCGGCCACACGAAGCTGCCATGTGCAGAGGAGTGCAACCTCCTAAATCTTTGCAGGTTCCACAGTGTTCGCAAATATGATTGAGGTAAGCACATAATTCACCATCACTGACTCCTCGTTTTGTGAGGGCTGCCAAGATAAGTTCCCCATGATTAGTCGATACACAGCGTTTTGTGCAAGGTCGATCTTCTATTGACATCTAGAAACATTTTAGCATTTGTTTTACAGCAGGTGAATAATAATTTAACAATATTGCACAATATTCTGAATTACATTAATTAATGTTTAAGTGGACTATTAAATCCATATAAAGTGATTTTCCATGTATTTATTATTAAAAACAATGCAAAATAAGAGTAATAAGTAATTCTGATAAATTTATGAAATGACTTAAACATAACATTTATTGTTTGTTATGTAAAACTGAGCAGATATATTCTGCATATTGGTGTAAATTTAAAAATATACTTTATTTTACTTCGTACAGGTATTTATTTTTAAATTACACAATATTTAATTTGTATATTTAGGTTATTCGTTGCTATATTTATAAAATTTGAATTAACATGACTTACTTTTTTCCCACAATAATTCACTTAGTCATTAGAAACGAATTTGCAATATTGTTTAAAAACTCTCCAAGCTGGAACTTTAATTAAACGTCAAATTTGACGTTTACGTTTGTGGTGCCAAATTTGTTGTATCAACACTACAATTATGACAACAGTTGTATTGCATAATATGTTAAATTTCCATAAAATTTATATTTAGTTTTATATATATCATATGTTAATATATATTGGTTGTATAAGTAACTTAATTATTTAAATAATATAAAGATCTATTTTCCTATTGTTTGATTGGAATTATGGATTTTAGATATATTTGTAGTTCCATCTATTGACTAAATAATTAAGGTTTCAATTGTAGATATTTAAATCAGAGATGTAAAAAGTTTTCTGTAATATGTAATATGTGAAAACTCCGTAAGATGGCAATAGTTTTAACTTTCTCTAGTAATTTGGAGCAAAAAGTATTACTCCTATAGGATGAACACAAATATTTTACAAAAATCTTCCACTATTAACTTGTGGCTTTATTTTATTTGTATTTAGTATAACTGTACATCGAATTTGAAATTTTATAAACTAAATTATATTTTGTTAGTTATAGCACCTTACTTCAATATATTATTTTTTTCATTTAAATGAAGATATTTGGTTTTATACGAGCAAATGCCATTAATAAAATGGATTAATGCGCCGTTTCTTGTTGAAATTTCATATTAGCATGTAATAAAACACTGAAATAAGGTTTCACGATATATTTGTTGTGTTGGAAAAATATAAATATTTTGACATCTTACAAGGAAAAATTAATTATTTTTAGTAGAATCTCATGACATGGGAAATAATTACCTCTGATCATATACTCATTCCAATAAACTTTATATTGATGTAGAGTTTATAACAAATTCTTTGCGTCTAAACCATTTTATCTAAACATGACTGTTATAACAATCTTTGTGACTGAATCAAACATGAATTTTGGTGAGTGGGGAAGCTTCTTTCTAACAAATAGCATATTTTACATCCTGTTATTTGTTATGTTTAGATCTGTTAAATGTATAAGCCGAGGCCTCTGTTCCCACAACAATTATAGTTCTTCAAATGTAAGTTTAGTGTCTCCAGAGTCTATCATAATTCGAAATATATGGTATGGAAATGGCTTCAAAAATTCAACGGGAATATAAAAGAAATAATTGTGGAATATATAAAAAATGATAAAGTAAATAACATAAAATTATTAATCCAAAAATACAAATTATGACAAAATTAAATATTTGTTGCTATGACTTTACGTCACAATCATAGTATTAGTATTGTGGAGTGAAAGTCTGAAGATAATAATAACACTGTAATTAAAATCATTTAATGTTGTTACATAAAAGTGATCAATTGGCTTTGGAAATAACAAATTTTCAGTATATAATTAAAACTATACAATTATCCTATCAGAGATTACATAGTATTAGAAACAGTGATTAAAAAAACGTAACAAATTAACCGATAAGTTTATGAATATTTTCAAAGGAAATTTATTGATTTAAATAAAACATAGAAATAATATTTTAAACATTAAACACGATTGCGAAAAAAATCGCATCAACTATGCCGATTAAATGTTGTGTTATACTGTATTGCACACGCAGAAAATTGTAAATTTATATGCATAATTGGTAATAATCGATAGCGAATTTTGTAATATTAAAATCACTGACCTAAAATAACAATTTTGTAATCAAATAACGAAGTTGATCAATCTCGACACAATCGAATCCAAAGCGTGATTTTAAGGTGTTTTTAATCTATTTTTAATGGGAGAGGAAAAGACACGAATATGTTCCGTTATTAATGATTTATGGAGAAGTTTTAATTATAATTTCTCGGTCGTTAGCTTTTAACTGGTTTAAATCTTTGGACTCGGCCGAATAATAAATATTTATCAACGGCAATTTCTAATTTGTATGAACTTAACGGTTGTTGGCCACCGATGTCGAGATAACAATTTAAACATTGTCATATATTAATTTATTTTTCATAAAATATATTGATATATTGATAGATATAAAACAGGAAAAAGTAACCAAATAAAATAGGCAGAGTGGAAGAACATTTCGAAGAAATGAACTCTCTTCAATTTAAATTATAGTAATAATATTTAAAGAAGAGAAGAGAAACAAAGCGAACAATAAAAAATAATACAATTTGTTATAACTTCAATAATAATATAGTTATAAAAAAGATTATCTAATTTGTGTTGAAAAAAATCTGAAATATTTATTAAATAGTTTGCGTTTTTGCGTGCCAAACAAATCATTTTATTCCAAGGCAACAATTAAATTACAATATATAAGAGGTACATACAATCTAAAATTAATAATAAATCCACTTTGGGAATGTCTTATAGAAACAGTTTGTTTCGTAAGATTGTTAGCTCATTCTCTGTAATTTAGGAGCTTGTGTCTGTTCGTTATTAATTACTTGATTGATGTATCCTTTCATTGAAACGCAGCTTGCCGTATGCGTATTTATTAATAGATGAAACCGAGTGAAACCATGCCGGTGTAAATTTATTCAGTTAATCCCCAACTCCTTGAGCCATCATTCAATTAATTAATTTTATAGTTCATCGTATTCTTTAATTTAAATATGTTTGTCAAAAAATGTACTGACCTGTCAGATTTATATATTTGCATTGAAATAAATTGTTCTTGATAATAATTATTTATGTACCAAGTCAGTAAAATAAGACTTTATCGAACGAGTCTGAGGTTATGAGACGAGCGAGCGGAGCGAGCGAGGTGAATAAAGACGAGTTCGATAAAGATATTTTACTGACGTGGTGCATACAAAATTTTATCGCCAATCTTAAAAATAAATGAAAAAGTATAGGATTTTTTATTTAAATTAAAAAAAAAACAGAAAATATGTATTATTATTTAAACAAACACTACGAATTAATCAAGATATTAAACCACTCTATTTGTTGTATATGTTGAAATTGATGGTGCATCCTGTGGCAATATTTAAATTTATTCCTGATGTTGACCCATCAACGGAAAAATTTTGTGGAATATTATTTAAAAGGGTATTTTCATCTTTATGCAATTCGGTGTTATTAATAAGAAAATGAATATTTTCATTTTGATGTAAAGTTGTGGCAGTGTTGTCATTGATATCAAAACGGTGCGCAATTTGATCACCACCCAAAATCGTTTTTGCAATCTTCGTTTTGTTCAATATTGATTCCTCAACATAGGACTCAGCAACGGATCCACTCTTCCACCCTCCATGACGTTTCAAATTTTCTTTGCTGCCCCCTGCATTAGCAAACAAAGTAGCAGACGACCTCCGAAAACAATGACCAGTATATTCTGACGGATTTGGCAAATTTAAATAGTTCGCAATTTTACATGGTATGTTTCCAAAAGTGTGGATACCCACAGGCTGCACTGTGCATTTACTTTTTCTATATGTAATAAAAAATCTATCATGTTTGGTCTGTGCGGGACGAAGTTTGGCATATTTTTTATATAACTCAATCGGTTTAACGTGTCCTTCGAACTCTGATGTTACGACAAATACTCTTGGTTTATTAGTTTTCGTGTGTCTTATATGCACAATCAATACAGTATCATTGTCTTCTATATCATCAACTTTAAGATTTACTAATTCATTATTACGGCAGGCTCCAGCAACGCCAAAAATAACACAAATCTAAAATAATATCTACATTAATAACAAATATGCTTCGATAATTGATTACTATCTTACCTTCATCATTAAATATATTTCATTTGGTGCATTCAATAGAAACTGTATTATTTCTTCTTGTGTGAGAACTTTCGATTTTTTTGGCGTATAATTTTTTGATTTCTGTTTTAAAAACGCCGTAAGTTTCTTATATTGGCTTATATCAACGTCGTTTTTTACCGAAAGAGATGCTTTTAACATAGAATAATATGACCATAATGTTGCTGCTTTATATTCCTTGGATTTTTCAGAAAAATATGTCAAGAGAACGTTTTCGCTAATTTTTTTAATGTTATTTCTGTCACACCAACTTGTGAATAAATCGTGTTGACGATTATAAATATGTCTAGACTTATTTGGAAGAATTTCGAGCGTTGTTTCTATCGCTCTTTCGCGTATTTCTGGTGGAGTACATGGTATTTCAAACTCTTCACTACTCATGTTTTTTTTTGACAACTAAACTGACAGGATTCGACCTCCTTAGATTTTATTTATTTATTTATTTATTTATAAGTTCTTTATCACACTTGCTTTACAAATACAATTTATAAAAGATTAAACAAAAATATACGGAAAATTTCGACAGCAAGCTGAAAGGCGGAGTTCACTCTTGGAGAATGTTCTTCCACTCTAACCTGTAGGTCCTTTCCTTCACTGTTTCATCATACACGAACTCAGCTTCGGATACATATTTTCAGGCAAAATAAGCCTAATTTCTTCTAATTGTCCCATAATGTTACTTGTTGAAAGTAGTAAAATAATGGGACGGTTTAGTGCCGCAAATGGCGATAATAATAGATGTATTTAGTGCCGATTGGCGATAAAATATATTATTTGTCTATAATTTGTTGTTAAACCATAAAATTTATGACGCTCCAAAAATCTTATACGTGCATATTATTGAGATACAAGGGTTCCAATAATTATGTCTGGTTCATTCTTTTCTTTTTGATTGCTATTAATATATTAGAATATACCCTTATCGAAAGTATGTCCGTTTTCTATTGAGTGCGTGCGAACGTGGAATTATCATGTATAATGCCGACTTGTTGTTGAATTACTTTAAATTAAGTTATTGGCAATCTTAATACTATAATAATTGTTAAGTGCTAAATTAAAGATTTCGTTAATTTCTTTTCAGAAGATTCTGCCAGTAAAGATATAATTGTAATGCATTTCTAACCTAAAATTAGTAATATTGATGTTAGTTGGACATTCTTTATAAATATTATATTTCTTTGTTGTTTATCTTTCAAATATCTTTTAATAGTGTATCCAGCTATTTATCAAAATATGAAAGTAACAATTTCTGAAAAGAAAAATTTGCATCACATAAGAAGTGCTAAAACTAATTTTCTGAAATAAATAAAAATGACTATCAAAGATTATAGAATTATTCGTAATATAGGATTACACCATATAAAGAATAAGATTACAATAATAAATCCATACAATTTATAAAACCAGCGTTTTTAAGATTTTGTAAATTTTTTTAAATTAAAAATAGAATATTAATCTAATTTCATTTAATTATAAATATGCCATTACGTTTGGCTTTGTGTACCCCAAAAGATTCCAGTAAATCCATTTTAATATTTTTTCTGCGGAATGAATTACCTAGAATATTAAGCATGTAGCATGATACCCGCTACAAAAAGGTTGGGATCTTCTGTGGCGAAGGCTCTGCGAGACCCTAAGAGACAGTATGGCCCTGCGATATCTGCCGAGAATATGGAGACTTACTAGGGACTAGGGTGGTTTTCTTACCGAAGACTATTGCCGTGCAAAGTCGTACAGGCCTATTAGCCTCATGTCTTTTGTACTGAAGACAATGGAAAATATTATAAACAGGCATATTAGAGTGGTGACTTCCCCACTATGCCAAGATCAATATGCCTATCTTCCAGGTCGATCTACAGAGACAGCTCTCAGCCGACTAACAAGGAGTGCAGAAACTCTTCAGGAAAACAAAGAATGTAGATATGTAAGGCGCATTTGATAACACATCTTTTAACTCTATAACTGCTACCTTGAGGAAGCGAGGGTTGGAGAAAACTAGCTGCAGGTGGATTAACTGCCTGCCAAGACAAAGGATGGTATATATGTAGGATTTTTAATGGTGGTTACGGGCAAATCAAACAGTTCCCACTCTATTTAATATGCCTGTGGCTTTGGTTTAATAAACTAAAGATAAACGAATTCACAATTTACTGATTGTCTCACAAAATGTTCTCTTGATATTTCTTCCCACTGCGTAGCGTTCTCGACGTCGGTTCTTTTCGTACTCACTGCGCTTGTCGCTCAACAGCAACTCCCTCCTCTAAGCCGTCCCGTTCGCTCTCCGATGACAATGCGAGTCCAGGGGCGGCCCGTCCCACACGGCCATCCTCAGATTCGATCTCGTCCTCGGGGTCGTCGTCGCTTAGTTCACCTTGGTGATCATCTTCCGAACCATTACTCTCATCTTTGTCGTAACTACTCAGTGCCCATGGCTTCATGAAGTCGGCAGCTGTGGACGTCTTCCGGGAACCTTCTCCAGGACCAATCCTCACGACGTCGTATCGGTCGTTGCCCTTGACTGCAGTCACCTGGTATGGACCCAGATGATCGATGTGATAAGTGGTTAGCGGTAACTCATCCTTACATATCGGATTCAGAAAACCCTCGGCCTTTCCTGCTTTCTTTCGAGATAGGATGCAGGGAATGCAATTCCTTATACAATCTTCGATCTTCTCTTGTAATTTGGTAAACCAAAACTCTCTCAGGATAAGGTCTCTGACTTTCTTTGTGGCAAAATGGCCATATTCTTCGTGAAACTTCTTCACAAGGTCGGTCTGCATCAATTCTGGTACGACTAGTAACGTTCTACCCTCGTGTTCCCTATATAGCAAATTGTTTCTCAATATGTAGTCTTCATAAGGCCGTCCAGCGCTCAGGAGTTTTCGGATGACGCGTAGACGTTCATCTCGTGACTGGGCTGATCCCACTGATGCTATTAATTCATCCTTGGCCACTAACATCACACTGTTCCTTGAAAGAGCGTCAGCGTGTCTCATTCTACTACCAGGTCGATGCTCGATGGAATATTGGAATTCACTCAACAGCATGGCCCATCTGGCGACTCTAGTGCATAAGTCCTGTTTTTTCATAGTCAGCGTGAACGCCGAGCAATCGGTAACTATCTTGAACATTATTCCCAATAGATACACTCGAAACCTACGTAGAGCGTATATTATGGCTAGTACCTCTAACTCATAGCTGCTGTATTTCCGCTCTGCTTCTGAAGTCTTTCTGCTCATGAAGTAAATCGGGTGAAGTTGACCAACGTCATCTCTATGCAACAATATCGCCCCGAATCCGTCTGCACACGCGTCTGTATGCAATTCCGTCATTGCGTTTACGTCGTAAATGCCAAGCACTGGTTGGTTCGCAAGAATTTGCTTCATCTTCTCGAAGGCTACGTTCTCTTCTTGGCCAATAACGACAGGAATCTTCAGGACATCAGACTCAACTACATGGATTTTCGTGTTTATCTTGACACCGTCTGCTTCGACATCGGCCTCAAAGTTGCCTATAGTGTTGACCCTGACACTTCCGATACCAGTTAGGGTTATTGTGTCGTTCTGGAGGGGTGTCTGTCCCAACGTCAGGAAAACATCTCGCTTGATCAAGTTGACATCACTTCCAGTGTCGAACAATGCCCTCACTGTCTTGCCTTGGATGCTTACGTTTTTTACAGCATAATTTTCTTCATGATCGATCAGCATGGTACTATTGGAACGGTCGTTCCTTGTTTTGGTAGGACACACTCCCGCCTTATGCCCAAATTCATTGCAATTGAAGCATTTGACTCCTTTATCTTTGGATGGACAGTCCCTTGACATATGGCCTTTGCTACCGCACGCATAGCAACGTGTTCGTCCACTTTCATCTTTCGGGTTTGGAGTTTTTTCGCTGACTTTCGACTTATCTTTCGTGGAAATGGGCGTTTCCTTGGTATTTACTTGCATCGATCTTCCTTTGTACATCGTCTCGTAAAATTTAATCTTCACTTTAAATTCATCGAAGTTCGTTGCTCCATATAGGATCACTTTGTTCGAAGGGTCATCTGGAATTCCGTCTAGAATGTACTGGATAGTCGTTTCGGGTTCTATACGCGCACGACTGGCTATCTCCCTCATAACCAGTGTATATTCTTGTACCGTTTCTTCTTTTTTCTTGGTTCTGTTCATCAACATTCGATGAACGTCTGCACTGCTGACTTTCTCCTCAAACTGTTTCTTTAATAATGTCTTCAACTTGCGCCAAGTAGTTATGCCCTTTTCAGATAGAACCAAAAGTTTTGCTAGTTCGTCTAAAAGTTTTTTCGCATAAACTACCTTTTGAAAATCATTCCAATTCGCCAATCCTGCTAGCTCTTCGAATTCGGAAATCCATTTGGTAACGGGGTATCCGTCTTTACCGTTATAACGTCTTATGGAATTTTCCATGTCTCTGAAGGTGATTGAACAGGTAGCAAATCGGTCTCTCATTCTATCATATTGTGCAACGTCCTCGCCTTTGGCCTCATCGTCTTTGTCTTCGTCACTTATGTCTTCATCGTCTTCGTCGTCTTCCTTGTTTTCGTCTTTCTTTTCAATGTGACAAAGAAACGTTAGTATTCTCTGTCGCACTTCGTCTTCCGTTCCGTCATATTCAATGTCGAGTACGTGACATACCGATACCAAGTCCGCATACGTTAACTTCGTTTTAATGTATTCTACTTTACTTGTGTACTCATCTGAATTATCTTCGAACGTGAATCCATCAAACTTCCTCAGAGCCGTCCTGTTCAGTCGTCGCGTCTCATCTTCGTATATTATTGTAAATAATAATTTCAGCGGTTTGGTTTGCATTTGAGTTATGTTGTGGTCGATTCCAGGAATGTCCCCTAGTGCAGTCATTTTAGCGCACGCCTCTGTCGCGTAGACGTTGGCAGTTGAAGCGAAATGCGTACTCGAGCGCGGGAGAAGTTTAAAAACAACCGGTTTACCTCACCCCGCACGTCTCACGTTCACCCGTGCTTTTTACGCTGCACAGCCGGTCCCACCGAATGCACTGTTTCTATGCGGCTTCCCGCCTATTGTACACACACGTTTCAATGTTTCAATGTCTTTACTTAGTCTTTAGCGCTAAACAATCGCACCACAGCACAACACTTTCTCTTTTTAATCGCGGTCGAGCCCCCAAGTTGTAGGATTTTTAATGGTGGTTACGGGCAAATCAAACAGTTCCCACTCTATTTAATATGCCTGTGGCTTTGGTTTAATAAACTAAAGATAAACGAATTCACAATTTACTGATTGTCTCACAAAATGTTCTCTTGATATTTCTTCCCACTGCGTAGCGTTCTCGACGTCGGTTCTTTTCGTACTCACTGCGCTTGTCGCTCAACAGCAACTCCCTCCTCTAAGCCGTCCCGTTCGCTCTCCGATGACAATGCGAGTCCAGGGGCGGCCCGTCCCACATATACTACATTTGTTGGCCAGACACTAGCATCTAAGGTGGTCGGCGATGGTCCGCAGGGAGGAGTTCTCTCACCTCTGCTGTGGCATCTAGTCATGGATGGATTGTTAGTGGAACTCAACAACAAAGGATACTCTTCCCTGGGATACGCAGATGACCTAGTCATTTTCGTTGAGGGAAAATTCAACAACACGATCAGAGAGCTCATGCAACGAGCAGTGAACGTGGTGAACAATGGCTAGAGAATGATTGAAAGTCTCACCCACATACTACATGCAACACACAACCATACAAATCCTCGGCAAGGTCCAAAGACTTGCCTGCATTTGCACAACAGGCTAAAAAAACCACGACCACTGAAGCAATGAAGACGCTATTAGTCCTCACACCACTTCATATTCTGATAGTGGGGGAGGCAAGACTGGCACTCTATAGACTGCAGCTAGCAACAGTCAAAGTAAAAGTTGACACCCCACACAGAAGACTCTTGACAGACACCTTGAAAATACACGTCTGGATGCCGGGGCACTCCGGTATCGATGGGAATGAAAATGCTGACGAATTAGCAAGGCAGGCAGCCGCCATACCATTTATGGGACCTGCACCTGTCTTGGGCATAACAAAAAAGGCGAGCCGCTTTGAAGTCAGAAAGTGGCCTCGCAACAAACACAAGGAACAGACCAGGCCTGTTAACGGTGGACGCGGAAGACGTCCTGGTGACGGACTGGCAAGGAAGTAGCACAACACAAATGCGTAATTATATTTTAATCCATTTTACGAGCTACTCATTGCTCCTAATAATAATTTGCATAAATTCCGCATTATTGAAATAATCCAAACGAGATAATTTTCCAAAATGTGCAGCTGCCAGTGTGGAACAATAGGACGGGCCCTTTTTCGGCGAAGAGGATCATTACCTGTTCCCAGAATTGCGGGGCCTATGTGACCGAAACAAAGCCGCGTCACCGAAGACCACGCTCTTCACCAGTCGTCTGCCATCAGCAGCGGTGATCAGCCTGGTCGGCTTTGCTGATTCAAGCCTCTTGCTCCTGTATATATTGTATATTTTCTGTCTATTCTTTCTTTCTGTTGTAATATATTTTCTTCTTCTTCGGCCCCATGTTTTAATTTACACACTTTCTCTTGTTCTTTTACTCTGTTTCACAGCTAGCCGGTGCCCCTACGTTGACGTGGCGTGGAAGCTCAAGCAAGTATCACCGACGGGAAACTGTTTAATCGAAGCCTGCGGCTGTTAATCGATGGTGAGCTTCGCCAGGGACCCCTGTGCCGCCTCCAGCGCGTGTTGGTTCCAGAAAGTACCGTCGGTGCTACTTCCTTGCCAGTCCACCACGAGGACGTCTTCCGCGTCCACCGTTAACAGAGAGCACACGTTTTTATAGGGTTTTCATATTTATTTTTGGTATTTTTATACCGTATAATTGAGAACAGTTAAATACATAACCTATATATAAAAAAAAATAAATAAATAACTTCACAATTATAAACGTCCTGAAGTTAGTCGCTACGTACTTGGCACGTTAAAGGGCCAAAATCGGCTGGTTAAATATTTGACGTTTTTGGGGGGCTTTCACCGTGGTTAAGTTACGGTGCAAACCGATTTTCCGTTAATCATTGATTCAATTTTAATCAATGGTTAAGTAGCTGCAGTGCAAGTGGGCATTAATGCTATAAAAATTGTGCTAAATTGTAGATTTTGTTAATTTCTTTTTAGTAGTAAAGGTATTTTTTGTGTTCTGTAGATCATTGAGCTAATTTATAATTAAGGGGGTGTCCCGAATTTTTCGGAATTAGTGAATCTGTTAAGGTAGGTTTACATTTGTGATCAATAGGTCTAAAAAGTTAATTTTATTATTTTGTTCTATTTCTATGGTGAATTTTATTTGGTGTGAATAAAAATTACTAGTAGTTAAGAATAAAAATTACTAGTAGTTAAAAATATCCTTCTATTCACTGTTTTTATTATACACTATATGTTCATTTCGAACACAAAGTGTTCATTATCAATAGTGTATAATAAAAGCAGCGAAGAAAAGGATATTTTTAAGTACTAGTAATTATTACTCTACTCTTCACGTACTCAAATATTCAAACAGAAAAAAGAGTCAATAAAGTTTAAAAATTGGCTTAATTGTCTATATACAGGGTCTATTATGAAAGTAATGCGCATGAATTTATTGTGACGCGACTATCCATCGCAGTGGGGTAAAACGTAAAAATGTGATGAATGGAAAGACGTGCCTCCGCATGAAGTTTGTTTTTCAACCAAAACATTTCAGATGCTTTAAGAGGCCTTCGAGTATGACCCAGAATAGAAAAGAAAGCATCAAAACGATATTCATTATCTTCTTTGAAGTCTGAAGAATCGCCCATTTAAGCTGGTACCCCAGGGAGAAACTGTCAACTCAGAATTTTACCTGCAGGTGCTCAAGAGATTGGAACGCCGGGTCTCGCACGTTATTCTGACACCAAAGACATGGTCAGGCTCCACCATGGCAATACCCCCAGCCGCACGGCCTTCGTCGTTACCAATTTCCTGGACCGGAGCCCTCCAGCCCCCCTAATAGTCCCGACTTAGCTTCGTGCGATGAAGAGATTGTTGAAAGGAAATAATCAGGGGAAAACATTCAAAAGCATGGTACAACGTTCTTAAGAGTCATTCCTATCGAAGAGTTCCAGGGTGCCTGAAGAATTTTAAGCATTTGTACGGGTACGATATTTTAGGAATCGAATAGTGTGGTCTTTTTAAAATTCATTTATTATCTAATGATTAAATGTAATTATGAACTTCTTCGATGTACAGGGTGCGGCAACATAACTTCCTCTTTGAAATGCGCCATTCAGTCGGTTGATGTCGTATCGAAGCGCTACTTTTAGAGCGGATGTTCTGTGATTAGCCCCCGTTGGCCCACCGATCCGAAATCAATTGTTACGTGGGTCACTACGTTCAGACAAACTGCAAGTGCGACAAGACGAAGATCTGTAGTCCCTCGGCCCATTAGAATACCTGAGAATATTGAGGCAGTGAGACCTTCAGTAATGTGATCACCACGGATTTCTGCACGCAAACACGCATGTGCCCTTGGACTTTCTTCATTACCATCCTTACAAGATGGCGATTTAGCAGGATCTTTCTGAACGTGACTTCAATTCTTGGTCCTTGGTTCTACGAGGAAAATTAAGTCGCAGTGACAGTGATTTCGGACCGGTATATAAACATGTTACAGGATTTTTTTCTTTCACGGGTAGATGCGTTGGACTTGGGGGACATTTGGTTCCAATAAGACGGTGCAGCAGCTCACACTTTAAGAGCATCGATGGTGTTTTGAGGGAACACTTCTCAGAGCGCTTAATCTCAATTAGGGGCGATTTGGAGTAGCCGGCCCGGTCTCACGATTCGGCCCCCTGCGATTTTTTTCTATGAGGATTTTTGAAATCTCGTGTTTATGTGAACCGTTCAAGGACCTTACAAATTTGCACACCAACATCCAGGAAGAAATTGCTAACATAACCCCTGCTGTACCGGCATGAATCATAACATGTATGTGTATGGAGAATGGGGGACGTCACCTACCTGATTTGATCTTCAAAACTGTGTAAAATACAACTTTATGTATGTGCCTACATTATAAAAACAAATAAAAGTTTTCTGATTCCTACAATAGGTTTTATTAAATTTTCAAAAAAGGAAGTTATGTTGCCGTACCCTGTAGAATTAATTTTGTTTTTATCACTTTTTATGATAGAATGGTTGAAGTCTTTGTGATGTTCTGGCATCATATGGTATGTATTCTATACGTGCAATAAATTTTATCCCGTTCATTCAATACTCTCCGAACATGCTGGTATTTCAAAGTCACACATTACTACTAAGAGGGATGGAGGATATTAAATGGATGCACAAACATAAATTGGGAAGGTAAGAAAACATACATTGAGCCATGGACATCGACAGTGATTGATTACATAGTCATCAGGGGCTTTTCAATCAAAGAAATGAGGAGAATGAAAGTGGAAGAAGTAATGACCATTTACCACTGAAAGTAGAGATATAGATGACAAAGATAAGAAAACGGAGCAAAAATAAGTATGTGAGAATGGAAGAGTTAAAGGGATGCCATATTGGAATATGGAAGAAAAATGAAGGAAAAAACTGAGAAAATGTGTATTTATTTCGATGAAGAACGTCTACATGAAAGGGGAAGTGATAAAGGCAATGAGAGAATGGGGGACGTCACCTACCTGATTTGATCTTCAAAACTGTGTAAAACACAACTTTAAGTATGTGTCTACATTATAAAAACAAATAAAAGTTTTCTGATTTATACAATAGAAATAAGTTTAATATATGTGAAAGAAAAAAACCTAATTATGTGTAGAAGTGAGCACTAGTATGGAATATTCTAAAAAAGGGGAAAGAATCTGAGCTTAAAACTGGTTACATAAATGAAACGGTACTATCATGTAACTTTTAAAGAGTTAAAAATAAAATTCAAAATAGTAAGTAATAAACAACTGTGTTATCTTCGCCTATAAATACAATTGACTGTGTGTTGAAACATTGTCGTAGAATAATGAAAACATTTATGAAACCGTATGTTATGTCAGTATTTTATTAAGTGATGGAGTTTCAAATGCATTAGCTCTGTGTTTTGAAGGTAGGGACATCAACAACTACAGACACATCATGTAAAGTCCAGAGTAGTAATAATAATGCTAGGATAAATGGTTAAATACTAACTAATGACAATGTGTGATTTGGATTTGTTAATTTTTTTGAAGTTTTAGTGGCTAAACTAATAGAGAATCATCATTTTTTTGTTTCCATCACGCACAATTTAAAAAAAATTTACTAGGTGTCTTGTTTATGGTTTTTAAATATTTGTAAATAAAAAATTAAGTGACATTCTAAAAATCGTTACGCCATTAAGATTAAATTGTGTACAAATCAATAGAATAGTATAGGGGAATTCCCAAAAGTAAAATTTAATTGCTGATATTCCCTGATTTGCAGTAAGACCGTCGGCGAATGAGTTATAAATAGACGTCTTTGTGTAACAAGAGCATTCATTAGTCTGTTTGCATTTAGTCTAGGCAGTCGTTGTTTAGTGAGTTTAGTGAGATTTTTATTCATTTTACTTTACAATATCCTGTTAAAATAAGTTAACAAATTGAGATACATACATTAAAAAATACAAAAATTTAGGGCACAGGACTTATCAGGAAGATATTCATTCTCTGCAACGTATTTTTACCAATTGGGTAATAAATATATTGGCCATTACTGGCATATTTATGTCCATTTTACATGGAACAATTTTAATAACTATAGTGTCAGTTAAATTCGTGTTTAAAATGCCAAGACTTTGTCAACATAAGCGAGCTACTTTTTGCTATGGGTGTGGTTGTTTTGTGGTCAAGAAATTTAGACGTAAAATTACATCACTGTTGAAACAACAATACTATGCGTATTTTAAAGTAAAGATTGGTGATCAAGACAAATATTGGGCACCACATGTCATATGTAAGATATGTGAAGAGGGTTTAAGGCATTAGAGTAATGGACCAAGGAAATCCCTACCCTTTGGAATAGCAATGATTTGTCGAAAGCTAACATATTACCATGATGACTGTTATTTCTGTATGTGCAATGTACGTGTATATAACACAACAAATTTAAAAAAAAAGCATCATTTATCTGAACCTCAAGCCACATGGTCCAGTCGTGCCAATACCTGAGAAAACAACAAATTTAGAAGAACAAGCAGTTCTGAACCTGAAGTTGATGAAAACCACTTTAGCGATGCCAGTGAAATATGAAGTGTTTCTAAGCAACCACACTTATTTTCCAAGACCGAACTTAACGAATTAGTTAGAGGCTTGGTTCTTCCAAAGGATCTTTTCGAAAATTTGGCATCAAAATAAAAATTTACTGGCAGAAGACGTTAAAACCTCATATTTTAGGAAACGCAAGTGTGAGTATTCAGAATATTTTTAATAAAGTGGTTGTTTAGTTTATTGCACCGACATTTCCAGTCTGATAAACAAATTTGGGGCATATACAATCCCGATGATTGGAGGCTTTTTATTGATTTTTCCAAAATAAGCCTTAAAGCTGTTCTCTTGCACAATGGGAATGTTTTTTCATCGGCACCGGTTGCCTATTCTGTGCAAATGACGGAAAGCTACGAAAATCTTAAAATCAAAAATCAAATACAATGATCATGAAAAATTGTGGGACTTCTACTAAGACAATAGTCAGGGTATAAGAAGTACCCATGTTTTTTGTGTGACTGGAACAGTCGAAGTAGACATCAACATTGGAAGTAAAAGGACTGGATAAGAACAAATAATTTAACTCCCGGATCAAAAAATGTTCTGCATCAAAGTCTTGTTGATTCACAAAAAATCTTGTTACTGCATAGTAGTAGTAGTAGAGATTTGGCTATCGACCACGTGGTCCTTCCGCCCTGTGTCAATTGTGTATTTGTGTGTAAATGAGCTTGTTATTTTAAAGGGTCGCCCCGTCACTCTAAAGCACTATTAATTGTATACCAATGGTGAATGGTACCGGTCACCCATCCAACTGTTGACCCGAACTAGCGTTGCTGCACTCTCGCTAACGTTAGTTCGGCCGCAATTGAATGCGCCACCACCGGCGTATTCCACTGCATATTAAACTAGGATTAATGAAATAATACGTTAAGCCTTAAATATATATTGAGATTATTTCAAATACCTTCGTGGAAAATTTGATGCTATCTCAGATGCAAAATTAAAGGCAGGTATGTTTATCAGTCCTCAAATAGGGGAAATAACGAAAGATCAAGAATTTGTTGATATCACGTCCGAAACTGATATCACGTCCGAAAAGATGGATGGATTTCATTTGTTAATTGAAGGTTTTTCGGGAAACAACAAGGATCCTAACTACAAGAAAATAGTGAAATGATTTGTAAATGAAACACAATTACTTTGATTTACCACTATGTTTTAAACAATTACAGTGACTATAGTCACTATCAAACTAAAAGTCTTTTAAAATACTTTTTAGACTAGCTGCTTATAGTCGAAACTATCGTCACTGTAATTGTTTAAAATATAGTGGTAAAACAAAGTTATCGTGTCTCATTTACAAATCATTCAAGATGTACCACAAAGTAAACGCCTCTAGCATGAAATAGTGAAAAACATACAGGAATGTATTTAATTGGGATGTATAATGAGCATAAAAGATCACTTTTTACACTCGCATCTTGATTACTTCTCCGGAAATCTTGGTGATGTGACTGAAGAGCAAGGTGAGAGGTTTCACCAAGACATGAAAGAAATAGAACTCAGTTATCAAGGTCAGTGGAATGTTTCAATGATGGCTGATTACTGATTTACTGGTCAATAAAAAGGGACAATCCGGCCTTGGACTACAGAAGAAAATCCACTAAACCAAGTTTTTCATCCAAGAGGGAAAGAACAGCTGGAATCATTGTTTCAGATTTTTTTCAATTTAGTTTACTATTTGTAATTTGTTTTTGTCTCTGTATCAATAAAAGTAGCGTTTATTTTGACCAATTTTTTTATTAATTTTATTTCAACATTGATAAAAAAAACCTTATGTGATGGGGTACAATAGCACTCGGATTTGAATTCAGCAGATCAAAATTATACAAAATCAATTGTCAGATCGAAATCAACTTTCAAAAAGTCTTTTTTTTGCCTGTATGATCAATGCGGTTTCCATAAGAGAAGACCACAATAGGCACATTCATTAATAATAATAATAACAATAATTTATTGGTGTCAGAAACTACAAACAAGTTTTACACAATTCAAAAAAACTGGTAGAAGCAATTAATATAAACAATTAGTTAAAGTATAAAATAAATTGTCGTACATGTAAACATGTTAAAATTCGTATATAGGCAAATTAATTACACAAAACATTTTACGCAAACACATTGTTTGTATAAATAAAAATTACTTAGAGATTAACAAATAAGAAAATAATAAGATGCTTGCCATTATCTTATTATACATACTTCCATAAAAATGATAAAACCATGAGTTAAACCGTAATAAATGTGCAGGTAGGAGATGTTTAGTAAATATATATATACATCTTTATTGACAAATATGTACAACAAAATTTAACATTTAAATAATAAATAATTGATGAGGTGTTAGTATGTTAATATGTCAAATGGCTATCGACCAGAGGTCTTTCTGCCTTGTGCTGTCCAGTCATATGGCGTCAGTCTTTAATGAGTAGATGCATGAAATGATGAAATGAAATCATAAATGGTAGAATGTGGGTTTTTAAATTTAGGGGTTAGATTTGGGTTTCTAGGAATACAGTATAGGGATAATATGTGAAAGTTGAAAGGATTTTTGGAGAATTTTTCTGATAGGAATCGAAGGCGTTCTTGGATGGGAATAACTGAGGTAGTATCATAAAGGAGCTGATTAGAGGGATTATATAAAGGATTGAGAGGATGACGGAGTTTTGTTAGGGTACGAAGGGATGCTCGCTCGCTAACTTGAATATTACGGGAGGTTGGATTGGTGGGATTGGAATAGAGGACACAACCATAGTCCAGTAGTGGGCGACAAATCATTTTATATATTTTTACTGCAGTTTTAGTATTAATACCATTATTTTTATACGTTAAGCATCTAAAATGTTTTGCCCTGGTGGTAATTTTGTATATAATAGAATAAAACAGATTAAAAAAAAAACAAAAAACAAACAAAACCGGTTAGACTACCACGTTTAACAGTATATCACAAATATTATCACGCTTGAAGAAATTCTTCCCATGTAAAATGCGGTATGTTACTCAAATAATCTTTCAGATATGATTTAAATTGTTTGAATTGTAAACATCTAATAATAACTGGAAGTTTATTATAAAATTTTAAGCCCCAGTATCTAGGACCATCACGTGATACCAGCACACAGGTAATCATCGATGATGTAAAAAAGGCATTTATATATGTAAAGACATAATCTTCAAAACTTGAAAGTGTGGTCTACATTCTTCCCGATATAGTAAACCGGCCATGATTCTAATTGCACGTCTCTGCAACCCAAAAATTCTGTGTCTCACAGCTGAGTGACTCCAGGCAAGTATGCAGTACGTCATCAAACTATGATATGTACAGAAGTATGCTGTTTTTAAAGCTGTAGGAGACAGCGAGTGAGAAAGATTTCGTAGAAGAAAAATATTTGAACACAGTTTTTTTAGCTAGCAAATCACCATGCAAACTCCAAGTTAACGTGGAGTCTAATTTAATTCCTAAAAATTTAACAGAAGTATCAAAGTTGTGTTCGGTTGTTCTTAATGTAAATACTGCATTAGTAGTTTTATTTTCGCACGAAATTTGTTTTGCATTAAGATTTTGCTGAAACAGCTCTTCTATATTAGTATCTGTATTTAGTAAAGATGTGTCAACAGCAGATAAGATTGTTTTACAGATATTCTGGTAACATATGAAATCATTGATATAAATCAGAAATAATAATGAGCCCATAATTGTGTCTCTCATGTAACGCAACTCATTAGAAAACCAATGTAATTTCTTGATGGTCGCTTTCTTGTTAACAATATTCTTCAAGGGAAATGCTAAATTTTAATTTTCTAGAACAATGTTATGAAATGTGTTATATTTCTTATTACAATCTACCTCACTATTTACTACATCCCAATTAACTTCGGATAAAAAATGATAAAAGGCGAATTTACCCATTTCATTGCTTGTTTATATATGTCTACTGTTGCATTTTTTTTATAACTGTTGAAAGCACTTGACTAAGTTTTTAGTAATATTCTGTTGAGGAAACTATATTTTTACAAATTTTGCCGGAATAACTGTCATTTATTACATTCCTTTTGGGGAAATAGATCAAAGCGATTATTCTTAAATAATTTACTTTTTTCTGAATCAGTTTCAACACATGCGTTACTATAAGGTTCAATCCTCGGCCCGATACTTTTTTCTATAAATGTAAATGATTTGCGTAAATGTTAAAATAGCAGACTATTCGTATCTATTGCATTTAGAAACCATTGTACGAAATACTTTGCAAGCCTCAAAATTCTTTCACTGCCTAGCCAATATATATTGGATTGTGTGTTTGTTAAAATTATGTTAATGCTATATTGTACAAATTCAGGAATACATAATTAGAATACTAGACAAAATCAATATATACCTGAAGTCATTGCGTTTGGTTACGTGTATACATGGTATTAATTACTATGTGCCTTATTTATGCAATGCTTTACCCCATGCCATAAAAACTCTCTATGCAACTTACAAAAATGCAAAACAATAAATAAAATGTACAATAGTATGTTTAATTAAATAAGTCAATTAAAAATAAATTAACATGCCATTCAATTAATACATAGGTTATTCTGGTCGAAAATATAAACTTGATTAAAGGAACATATGGCATCCTGACAATTCAACTTCCTCAAATCACTTAATACGTCTATATCTTTGATGAGGATGTATTATAGGGAAAGGGTATCAAAATATAAGTAAAACATAAGTATCTTTTGAGGCAAGGTTATCCTGGACTTTTCCTACTTAATAAACAGATGAATTTAGTATATTCCTAGTCTTTAATGTATTATGAAGTAAGCGTCTCCACTGTCACCAATTAATTTAATATAGGAGGGGTGACCAAGCTCCTTGATAATCCGAGCCATTTTTTAAAATTTGAAATTTTTCGCGAGTCGCAATTATATACGTATATAAAGAGAATGGTTGCGACCGTTACTACGTGGTAATCCATACTTACACTGAATTGAAAAATTCACTATGTTTTAATGACAAATAATTATTGTAAAAATATTATATAACGTGTAGGCACAATTATATAAATCTAAACAACACAGCACGACTCGAGTTTCGACGTTTTATCCACTTGATAATGACGATATTTCCAACCAATCTATAAAACGATTTAATACGTTGTAGTTAGATAACTATCTAACAATGCAAAAGAAATTAATGTTATTTGGAAGTTTCGTCCTTTAATTCTTCAAGGAAATTTTTAAATTGTCGATGCTTTTTGCATTGGTGGGAATGTAATTTACAATGTGTAAAACTGTTTTCATAACATCAGGATATTTTAAATATTTTGTAACGAGATGTTCTCGGTGAATTATGCAGTGAATCGGTATGAATTGTGGAATTTGAGAATCATCTCTTAAAAGCCCAATTTTTTTACTCAGCATTGACGGAGCTCTATCAATTGCAATGCTTACAAGTTTATTAAGAGACACATCAAAAGTTTTCATTATGGAATCTAACCCATATTTAATATGGACGCCGCGCGTTGACTCTTGAAGTGCTACTAAATCTAATAATTCTTCTTTAACAACGAAGTCTGGTGAAACAAAACGTATGAAAACTGCCACTTGCGGAAGATCTGTGATATCTGTCGATTCGTCAAGGGCTAAGCTGAACTCAATACAGATCTTCAAATCTATTTTTAAATTATATTTAAGAGATGTATTAATTGCAGTTATGCGTCGTTCAGTTGTGTGTCTCGAGATGGGAATTTGCGAAACCACTTTGTGCAATGGTACATTATTTGGATCTAAAACTTTAAATACATCTTCTATGTTTTTTTTAATAAACTCTCCTTCTCCATTATTATTGTTATAATAATTTTGCACTAGCAATATTTCAGGCATTAACAAAACTAGCTTAAGTTACATTATTATTGATTGCTAAAGGTCATAAAAATTGACTGTTGTTTATTTAAATTTGATTTTAAAGCGAGTTTTTCTGATCTTAATTTGGAATTTGGTAGATACTGATTAGAAAACTGAGGATGATTTCATAATTTCGACGTAAATTGCTAGCTTTATAATTTTTGACCATAGATTTACAAATAACACATAATGCTTTTCCGTTATTGTCAATAAAAAAGAAATTCACCTTCCACTCTTTCTTAAAACTTCTATTTTCTAGCTGGTATTTGCTTTTTTATTTTCATTCTCTGTCGTTATATTTTTAGAAGAACTGGAAATAAATAAAGAAATTTAGAAAATACAAGTTTTAAGTTATTAAATCAATAACAACACGTGCTACATACCACGAAAAAATTTAGTTCCCTTACCAAAAATTTCAGATTACAAATTATATCCGTAGCAAGAGTGATACAAATTGTTTCCTCCAGAGCACAATGTCAATTATCTGCTGTAATGAAAGTTTACAAATTCAAAATTTGGATTACGGACGATTACGAAACAATTTCATTCTTAACTTGGATGGAAATGAAATTTGTTACAACGTTCCACTTAGTCTTTTATATTTATTCACAGTAATTTAAAACACATACGAAATGTTAATAATTTATTAAAATATAAAGCACAAAAATGAAAAGGGAACTCGGGTACATTTATCGAGAGCCACAAATAATCCTTCAAAGAGCCGCATGTGGCTCGCGAGCTGCACGTTGGCCTCCCCTGTATTATAGTATCAACATACAATGATGAAATAACTTATGGCCTACCTTATATAAATCCTTTTTAATTAAATTATGAACTGACAGTAATTTTGGACACGTACAAGCAGAATATACGCTACGAATTTTAATACCAACGATGCAACAATGACACCCGCATCAAAATTACAGATACGACGTATGGCACAATGTTATCATTAAGCGTAGGTCAATTGCACGACGTTGCAAAGGGGAACGGCATGAATACAAAATTGACCGAGGACCAGTTTTATCTTACGATTATTGATAGAAATCATCGTAGGCGACATTTAAGCGCGCTTAGTACCAATCCAACTCTGCCCGCGTTAAGAAGTGATTTTTAGAATGGTGAGATTTCGAAACATGGATGCAAACATATTATCAGCTGTGGATAATTCGTTTTAGGTGTGGGTTTTTAATGGGATTTTGGTGGTTGGTTTGGTAGCGGCGGTCGCTGGATTGGACAACGGTTTGGGAAGAACACCGCCGATGGGATGGATGCACTGGCAGCGGTTTCGATGTGTTACGGATTGTGAAATGTATCCGGACGAATGTGTAAGGTAGGTATAATAGATACAAATTGTATACATTAAAACATTAATTTTAGTGTAAGAAAATAAAAGCAAATCAACGAATAATTATTGTAAAACATTCATAATTAATGCTTTATTAATTAATACATATAATAATCTTTATTTAGACAAAATATAATACATAAAAACAATACAAATATATGGTGTTAGTGTTAGTTAGTTATTTCTGTCCTTTATTAATTATTATCACTGAATTCCTAAAATACATTTTAAATTTTTTTATTCTATAATATATCAGATTATGATATATTCATTTATTTCTTATTGCATAGCCATGGACAATATTTCTTCTATATTTGTGTCAATGTTTTTGTAATTTATAATAGTAAATGGACCCGAACATCTCTTAAAACAATGTTTTATAACAGTTGTTTGAATGTATGCTTATTATTAAATTTTAAGGTGTACCTAAATAATTAAAAAAAAATATTAATTGATTATTTTATTGATATTATTATACTAAATGTGTTTTGTATAACAATAAAAAAACACAAAATAATCTGATTATGAGATAAATATAATTATTGAATTTGGTTCAAGTATCGATTATCAAGGTGTGATAAACTTACAAGTGTTAAATAACCAGATAAAAATTGATAAATTTATGAAATAGGACGAAATTATAATGATCTCTTTCTGTAAGATTTATTATTCAACATTTTATTCCGTATAATAAATCACCTGATATAATAATCCTATTAATTTTTGACTTGTATGAATAATTAAAGATTTCACTAAATGGATACGTAACCGGAATGATGAATTAATGATACGTTGATGTTTGTAGGAGATCATATTGATTATTTTTTTAACATAACAGGTTATCTTTCTCATAAGTTGCGATAGCTGTTGTATTATACATCTTTGTTTACTCATGCGATTTGAAATATTAATTTTAAGAACCTTATTATTACCTGATTCTTGTAATCGTTAATTTCAATTAAGCATGACCATCTCCAACACATTTTTCGTATCGTATTCTAAACAATATATAAGAAGTCGAATGTATGGTGATTAACTTATCATTTTCGTAATAATTGTGACCTATTCTAACATTAGCTAATTATTTAAATTTATCTTATCATTCAGAAACTATATTTTTTAAGTTTGCTACTATTATTTGGCAATAATTTTGCACACTCTAATTAGATCATGGGAATTGCTCGTTGTATTCGTAATATTTCTATTGTAATGTTGCTACAAGTTCTTAAGCAAATTATCTCCTATATACTACTCCTATTATGTAATTGATTTTGTTTACTTTTTAATGTTTGTGAATTTATTACATATTGATTATTATACTTTTAAAACTTTTAAAATTCTAAATACAATCTTAGAGGATTGATTTTAATGAAAAATATGTGAACATTAATGCTTTAAAAAATTATAATTGTTTTTTAAAAGGATTCAATGTTGAAAAAATGGTAAATATAGAACAAATACTTTAGTCTAAACAATTAATTTAAAATTCTGAAAATATTCAAAATTAAATATTCTTAAACTACTAGAAATTAAAAACTTAAACAGCCAAATGTTAAAATGGCGTGGGTTATGAGGTTAATAAATAAACGTGGTGTCTCCTTGAGCATCAGAATAAAACTTACTTTATGATGTGTAACCTTATAAATACAAACTCTTAACACTGCCAACTGCTTAAAATTAAATATATACTAATTACATCTGAGCTTAACTTTAACACTCCCACTAGCTTAGTGTATTAAACATAATTAAATTAACTTAAACTTAAATCCACTACAAAAGTTCCATGCTTTGGTAAACCCAACGATTTAGTCAACATATCAGCTACCATTTTGTTTGTAGGCATATATTGAAGATTTGTTTCTTTATTTGCTACAACTTCACGAACACAATGGTACCTTACATCTATATGTTTTGAGCGTTTGTGAAAGATAGGGTTTGTTCCTAATTTTTAGCGCTCTGATTGTCGTTGAATAATGTAATGCAATTATGTTCCCCAAGCAAATCGTATATAAGACTTTTTAGATACACAGTTTCTTTAGATGCCTCACAAACGGCCATATACTCAGCCTCAGTACTGCTTAAGACTACAGTGTTTTGCTTTTTACAATCGCACGATATTGTCCCACTAGATAATTTAAAAACGAATCCGGTATAAGATTTTCGATCTTTAACGTTGCTTGCATAATCAGCAGCAACAAAATCTTGCAATTCTTTACCATCGTCTACAAATTGTAAACTTAGTTTTTTTGTTCCCTTTAAGTATCTAAGAATACGCTTGGCATATCGCCAGTGTAATTGTATAACAATTATTAAACTGACTTAAAAAGTTTACTGCATAAGTAATGTCAGGTCTGGTTAGTGTTGATAAATACATTAAACTACCGATTAATTGCTGATATGGGAAATTTTTGTTACATTTGACACGTTACTAAAATCCAAGTTTTTATTGAATAGTATTGAAACTGATTTACAATCCATTATATTAAACTTTTTTAGTAATTGATTTATATATTCTTCCTGGTCTAGACAAACGTTCTCTTTGCTAACACTATCACGCATGCCTAAACATTTTTTTAGTCCACCCAAATCTTTAATTTTAAATTTAGATGACAATTGGTTTTTAATAAAGTTCGTTTCATAAGAATCGTTCGAGAAAAAAAAAATTATCAACATAGAGTGCAATAACTGTCATAAGATCATCAGTACATTTGATAAATACACATGATTCATTTACTAGCTTAATATAACCAAAACTATGCAATACTAGCTCAACTTCTTGGTAACACACTCTCGGCGATTGCTTCAAATCGTATATTGCCTTATTTAACAGCAGTACACCATTGTTTGATATGTTTACACCTTCAGGAATTGCAAGTACACTTCCTCTTCTAAGGTGCCATTTAAAAAAGCAGTTGTAATATCTAGATGACAAATATTTAACTTTAATTTCGCAGATAAGGCCATTAGTAATCTTAACGTTGAAAAACGAATTACAGGTGAAAAGGTGTCAAAATAATTAATTCCGATGTTTTGCAAAAAGCTTTTTGCCACTAAACTAGCTCTAAAGCGTACATTTTCTTCACGAGGAATTTTTTGTTTAAACACCCATTTACATGGCACTACCGATCCATGTTTTGGTGCAGTTGCAAAGCTCCAAGCTTTATTTTCTTCGAAGTCTGAAATTTCTGCTTCCATAGCCTTTCCCCACTGCTCATTGTCAGGATACGGCAAAGCTTCAACGACTGTCAGGGGATCTTCTCCTAAAACATTTGGCTCACCGCACAGATATGTAACATATTCTGAAAAATCTTTTAGTTTTCTTTCTCTACGTGGCCTTTTAACTACTTCAACATCCACTGAATTTTCTGGAATATATTCTTCTAAAGTGCTGCTATCACCATTTTCGGTCTCATGGTCTGTAGTGTTAATATTTGTATTTTCTTCTGAGATCGACTCAACTCCCACTGAAACTATTGTTTCTTCAGTAACCTCATCTCCCACTGAAACAATTGTTTCTTCGATCATTTCTGATTCAAAATTGTCTTTTTCAAATACTATAATATCTCGGCTTGTACTTATAGAATTGTCTTCAGGATTATAAACTCTGTAACCCTTGATGTTCTCGCCATAACCCACAATTAATCTTCTTTGTGATTTTTTGTCCCATTTAAGACGCTATTCTTTAGCAACATGTACCATGGCTACACTACCAAATATTCTTAGGTGACTTACATCTGGTTTTCTGCCCGTCCACATCTCGAAAGGTGTTTTGTTGCCTAAACTTGATGACATAGAACGATTTTTGACGTATACAGCATCTGCCCAGAGTATTTTGTCCAATTTTGCATCAAAAAGCATACACATTGTTTTTTCTACGATGTAGCCTCTCAGTCAAACCATACTGTTCCGGTGTATAGAGGTTTGTTTTTAGTGGATAATACTACAACGTTTCATTAAGGCTTCAAAGTCTTTATTCACAAATTCGCCCCCATTCAGATCTGAAGCTTTTAAATTTTGTATTCGGTTGATTTTCAAGTAATCTTTTAAATGTTTTGAAGCTCTCAAAAACATCATCCTTGCTCTTGATGAAATATACAAAAGACATTCTTAGAAAGTCATCAGCGAATAACAAGAAATATCTAGATCCTCCAAGTGATTTCGTCTTCATTGGGCTACAGACATCTAAATGCACAACTTCCAGTGGTGTATTTGTTTTAATGCCTCGGTGGTTGAATGGTAGTCGAGACTGTTTTCCTTCACAGCACACATTACAATTAAACAATCCAATTTTCTTCTGAGTTGAAGATTTTAGTCCATTCACCATTTCACATCCACATGGTTCAAATGTCCAAGTCTTCGGTGCCATATTTCGCCTGATGTCACTGACGTCTGTTGAGTCCGGACACAATCTAATTTTGTAGACTCCACCAACTAAATCAGCAATAGCAATCATTTCATTACATTTATTGTAAATTTTACAGCGTATTATCGAAAATTACGTTTTTACCATTTGATATTAATTGACTCAATGACAGTAAGTTTGTTGACGTCTCAAGCATGTCATAAAGAGCATTTTTTATTGTTATTTCAAAATGTTTTTTACCTACTGGGGTTTTAAATAACGCATTCCCGACTTTATCAACTGGCAGGCTTGCACTATTAGCAACAAACACTTGTCTGTCACATCTTGACATACTTGTAAAATGGTCTTCGTTAACAAGTATATGCACACTTGCACCAGAATCCAGATAAAAGTCATTTGGTCCGTAATTGCCTGTAGAAAACACAACACTAAATGCATTCTCTTTATTCTTGTCCTTAATTAATGGGCAATTGTTTTTAAAGTATCCCGGCTTTTTACACTTGTAACACTTAACCTCACTTCTCAGTTTTCCGGTCGTATTACTGTCAAAGTAGTACAAACGCCGCGCGTTCATTACCGACCGAACGTCTGCCACTTACCGATCGATTTTTAACGTAAAATGCACTTCCTGTCTTACCGGCATCTTCACCGAAATCGAGTAACTTCGATTTAATGGCGTCCGTTGTAATATCGATACCACTATTCAATCGCCATTATCATTGGCATGAATTTCTCTATTAATCCAGCTAGTAACCCTATCCACACATCGTCTATCTTGAAGCTCGTACCATTAAGCTTCTGACTTGTTTCGATAATACGGTTCACGTATTCCTCCATCGAATCGCATGTTTCTAACTTCGTCGATATTAAGGTCCGCAACAAACTAATCCTTCTCGAAAAGCCTTAATTGTTCTACATGGATTTTAGTCCACAACGATTTCGTAGTTGTTGCATCCTTCACGTGAGTGTATATTGAAGGGTCTACTAATAACACGAGTTTTGCTTGCGCCCTTGCATCCTCCAGTATTTGATTTACGTCGGTTACACTCGGCTCCGTTTCAAAGTACTTCTTAGCCGCAAAGGCCAAAACATCGTAATTTTCACGTCCCTTAAGTTTCGGTACACTTATTACTGGGAGTGAAGACATTTTTAAATTCGAGTTCATTTACTCAAAGCAGCACACACATAACCAAAAAAAACGTGTGCTCTGGGCTGTTAATAACCTGTTAAAATGGCGAGGTTTATAAGGTTAATAAATGAACGTGCTGACTCCTTGAGCATCAAAATAGAACTTACTTTACTATGTGTAACCTTATAAATACAAACTCTTAACACTGCCAACTGCTTAAAACTAAATATATACTAACTACATCTGAGCTTAACTTTAACACTTCAAGCACGAAATATTTTAATAGGAGAAATAAGCACTTGTAGCAAATTATCTAATAATTTAAAAATACGAAAACTTTTCGTGAATCTACAACAGTGAGTCTTATTTCTGTGGCTTGGAGCTAGAAAGGCCAATGTCAAAAATTGCATATTTGAGAAAATCGCATTGAAAGTTTTTATCAAAAATTATTTTAATTCTAACTGACATAAAGTACAAGTTGTATGTTTCAACTTTGGCTCAAATTTTGCATAGAATCTGATAATGTACTCCATGTTTTGAAAAAAGATTTTATTTTGAAAAAAAAATGACTTTGGCCTTTGTTGCATACATTCACGATTAAAAAAAAATTTTTTTAGGTGACATTGGCCGATATAACAACAATAAAAAAGAGAATATAGTTATTTGTTACGAAGTTTATTATATTTTTACAAAGTTTAGTGTTAACAAAGGTGAAATAAACTAAATACATTGCAAAACTAAGATATTCTACATCTAGATATGAAAAACTTTATGATAGTAAATCTATTTCCTCTTCAGAGGCCCTCACCCAAGTAATCCACTATGTTATCATTTGCTGACATTTGTTCAATAAAGTGATTGTAGTACATACGATTAGTTTTGCTGATATATGGCAAAAGTGCCTTTAAGTCATGTAATTTATCCGTACTTAAGGGACGTGGTTTATTATTAAGTGGTTGAAGCTTGAGAAGATCACCCTGTCGTGTTTTCTTCTGATTTCTGGATATATCGAAAATTTTAAACTCGTCCTCAAAGGAATGTTTATACAAAATGTTCAGAGAATCTGTTGAATATTGCATCCATTTTATTTTGAACCACTGAATTGGTTCCTTTAAGATGTTTATTTTTCGATGTACATAGTGAGTGTTTAATCATGATTTGAAGTTTAAAAGGTCGTTTTGTTCCAATTCTATAACCTTTATAGGGGGTTTTGGCACATTTGCCCAATCTCGGGGCAACTCAATATCAGCACTAGTACGTTTTTGTTTTTTTCTATAGCCGCATGGATACTGTCTGCCTCCATATGAGTATGTCCAGCCTCAAGAAACTTATGGTTAATAGTTAAATGTTTACCTTTAGCTTTCAATTCAGAAACAGTTTGCAGTAACATTGTAGAAAAATAAATATTGCGGTTTTGACCTCCGCAGGAGTCGCTGTACATAGTTACCGTGTGTATATTTTTATTTTCTGCAAGATTATGAAGGTAATGGTAAATGCATGAACCGATTTCCTGCCCTCCACGACCAGCTATTGTCTCATCCCATAGGTAACACACAGAAGACGATTCTTTTCCTATGGTTTGGCAAATGGTAAGGTTAAATGTCCACAATTGACGTTTGTAAAAACTCAATCCACTTCTGAGATATAGGGTAGGTAAACATTTTTGTAAGTCGAATGACATTGTAACAAAACCTGGATTATGATGGCATTCCTCCTTATCACTTCTTTTTGACTCGTATGCCGACTCAGACAAATGTAGGTGTCGGGTTTTATGTTCTTCGAATAATCTGCGGTCTATCTCGTTTTCACAACATTTTAACTGCATAAGAAAGTAGTCGCATTTTGCGCATGTATCATTTTTTGGTTTATGAAATGATAAGTTGAATTCCTCAACAAACATTTTTCTGTATAGGGAGGCATTTCGCGATTGAATATTTCCTTCTTTACAGTAATCCAAATACAGTCGGTACATTTGAGCAATCGATAGATCGGGTGACAAGTACTTTTTCTGTGTGTGGGATCGTGAATAGTGACTCTGATAAGCGGAAAATAGTTTTATGTGTTCTCTTATTAGGAGTTTATCCTTTTCTGGGATTTTAGGTTGGTTTCCATGTTTTCCTCGTTTATCCTCAGAACATATTTTGGTATTGCTTGACCGTTTCTTTTCAACAATTACTCTCGCTTTTTTTAAGTGATGTCAAATGTATTTATAAACATAATTTGATACACTTCCATTCTTTTGCCGTTGATGTTTGTCAAAAAATATTTTCTAGAAAAGTTTCGTCTACTTTTCTTGCCGTCATTATCTTAATCGCTGAACATGCTCTTCCTCATCTTCTATGGAATTTGCCACAAACTGGTTTTGTCCAGAGCTAGACAATTTATAAAAATTTGTAAAGAGAATTTGTCGCTCGTCAGGGGTGAAATTCTCGAAACACTTCTTTTTGCATGAGCACGCTGCTTTCATTTCTTTGGCAGGTAAAGTTTTCTTTCCCGACACTGACGAATATTCTCTGCCTTGAGCTTTCAACAGTTTTCTTATATTTCGAGTTCAATTAGAAGAATTCCGCTTTCGTTTCCTAGTAGCGTCATCTTTGTTTCCTTTTTTTCTTCCCCTGCGTGATTTATTTATTTGATTGATTTGCCGAATCAACCAATTCTGCATTGTTAATAAGTTCTTCAATTACCAGACCGATATCCAAACCGACATCTTCAAACTGTTCTTCTTGGTTGTTTTCAGTGTCCTCGTCACTATCCGACGGTACATATTCATCACCAGTATCGTCTTTAAACGGTTCTGAATCGCTTTAATCTGTATTTTCTATTATTTCTTCTTCAAGGATCTCTTCCAATTCCTTCGTTTCTGGAACTGGTATTGTGCTGGACCGTGTACTTAAATTATCATTATCACTTACTGACGCTGATTCTACAAGATACTAATACAATGTACATGTCATGTGGACAGCCCGGACAACGGCTATTTTCGGTATTTATTGTGCATATAAGTCCGGGCTCTAGTTATTACAACGAATCAACATAACCTCAAATCGGCAATATTAAATGAATAGTTCTATATAAAAATATAATGCAGTACTGAATCACTTACTATTGTCAGCTCCACACATCTGTAAAATCTGCCTTGTCCTTGAATTATAAGTATTCATTTTCTTTGTTTCACAAACACTTTAAAACTAGAATTGCGATGCAGCTGCAACCATGTAACGTTTATGATGGCTACTGCTGCTATGAAGGTTAAAGTTAAAAAGGTCAATGTTGACATTACAACTAAATAGGGCCAAAGTAGACACTGGCCCTTTTAGCATAAACTGATGTTGATGAATTCATAGCGACATTGGCCAAAATTAAATTTATAGATCTGCTATTGGTTGAGATTTGACATTGGCTGTTTTACCATCTTAAAGACCGTAAGAAAAGAAGTCTAATGTATTGCTTAAATCAAAACGGAAAAATATTGACATTGGCCTTTTTAGCTCCAAGCCACAGATTAATATATGAAGGTTTGTGTGATTCTTATTGTCTGAGATGCTAAAAAATAGTTTTAGGGTTTAATTATCTGCGGAATTTAGGAGCTAGGGATTAAGGTGCGGTGTTTTCATAAGAGTTTAATGTAATTATAAGGGCCTAAATATTGGCTTGGTTCGTTAAGTAGATCTGTGTTAGGATTTTTCTTTTGCCCAAATATTTCTAATGACTCTAAAAGATTAAGCCTAGGGTATTTAGTGCAAACATGTAACAATTTTAATTTATCTATAGGTGGAAATTAATTATTACATTCTAGTTAATACATTAGTTGTTTCACATAAGTCCTGTGTTAAGCAACTAATGCAATATATGAGTTCCTTCTTTTAGACTGAAAATGTTTTTATATTACTTTATTTGTATCATTAATATTTATTTGTAAATTATAATTTTAGACCAATTATTTAATGTTTAAAATTTATTATCTCAGTGGCCGAATTTTTATGTGTAAGATATTAATTTCTTTCCCATCAGTTATATAAATATGTCTTGACATATCAAATCCGTACATTTGAGCATTTACATAACATATAATGCATTTGTGTATTAATACGAGTACTTAAACAAATGAACAATATATGAGTATTAATTGTGATTTAATTATTTTCTAATGTTTCTTTCAATTCAGCGAAACTCTTTTCCGCCAAATGGCTGATATCATGGCGTCAGAAGGGTATTTAGATGCTGGATATGAATACATAATCGTTGATGACTGTTGGATGGACAAGAATAGAGATGACAATGGACTGCTGGTGTCTGATCCTATTCGTTTCCCTAGCGGGATGAAAGCTCTTGGAGATTATGTATGTTATTTTTAATTATACAGTAATGAAAAGTAAACATTTATAAAAAATGATTGACGAGGCACTTAGTTGGAAATCCATATAATATCTAATTAATAATTAGTGGATGATTTTCAAAATTTTCGAGGAATATACATTAAATTACATTTTATTTTCTAAATATTATGGTGTTTTTTGTTGGTATGAGTGGAGAAGGCGTGGGGCTTGCGCAGTTGTCACCGGGATGCAAATTTTTCTAAAAGGTGAGTAGAATATATCCTGTTCATCGTTTAATAAATTTTCCGTTTTATTTTTACCTGGAAATTAAAAAAAATAAACAGAAAATGTATTAAATAATCAACAGAATTTACCTTACTCGTCTCTTATAAGGATGTTCATCCCTATGACAACTGCGCAAGCCCCATGCCCTCTCCACTCACACCAACAAAAATGTTAGTTACATACATAGTATTTAGGAAATAAAATTAAATTTAATCTCTATTCTTCATCTAAAGAAGCCACAGTCGGCGAAATAATTGAATACATATTTTGAAAATCATTCACTTATTATTAACTAGATATAAACAACTATATGCACAGTGATAGGGCAATCACAACACCAAACTTGGCACAAACATTCAACTTAAAAAAAATAGCAATTTATTAAAATATTTTCAAATTTTAAAAGAACACAAATAAACAAGCTCCTCTAGTTTTCATGGCATCAATTATATCAGGTGGTGAATAATCTCTTGAGGTATTATATTCCAAGTGAACTGTAATTCGTGCTAAAGAGCTTCCAGTATCTGCGTAGGCTGCTTAATATTATTTAGTCTTCCCCCCATAATGTCCCCTACATGCTCAATAGGCGAACGATCATGAGGTCGGGGTGGCCATGGTAAAATATTGACATTATACTCCGTAAATCGGTCCATAGAAAATTGGCAATGTCTTGTTGGAAAGGTGGGTCTTCGAACTGCCGAAGCAACGAATTACTTTCATAAGTTATCAGTTATCTACAAACCAACCATACCGAACGAGACCTGCTTCAATAAGTTATAAAACCCCATACCATAATTTCTACAGCTTGATGCACAGTTCTATAAACAGAACATTCAATGTTGCAACGTTCCCCACCTCTTCATCTAACCATCATACGCCCATCATGTATCTCCAAATAGAATCGGGAATCATCACTAAAGACCACTTCATACCACTTTAAGTTCAGGTGCTGTCGCAACCTACTCCTCTCTAAACGTTGCTTTCGATGTTGAGCCCTTAGTGATAACACAAGATGTGACCGCTATAATTGCAAGCCGAAAGTTCAGATTCTGTGGTAAACTATTTGAAGAGTTGATCTTCAACATGAGAATCGATCTCTTATAGCTATAAATTTAAGATAGCGGTCTTGAACGTCATTTGTTCTCAGGTTTCTCTTGTGCGATGTTCTATGATGATGAATTTGTTTCAGTTAAGATTTCTCCAATCGAAAAACCATCTTCATAAACAACGATATTGCCGAATTCACATAATTGATAGTAATTTTTACGATGACATAATTACAATTTAAAAATAAACGATGAGGAGCAAAAACAATAAACCCAACACAATTTCGCAAAATATACACCTGAAAAATTTGTTACAAAAAACTGAAATATCTGTCAAATATGTCATCACCACTTAATCCAAATGAATTAAAGTTTAAACAATTGATATCTTTTAATAGGTAAAAGTTTGTGCCAAGTTTGATCAAAAAATTCCTATCACTTCTTAATGTAGTTAAGATGTAGTTTCAGATTACGATCGTAGATTATAATTAAATCAATTAATAGTTCATTTGTACCTTAGGTTCACGACAAGGGCCTAAAGTATGGATTATACCAGGACAACGGAAACCTAACCTGCGCTGGATATCCCGGAAGCTACTATCATTTAGAAGACGACGCCAACTCGTTTGCAGAATGGGGAGTAGACTACGTCAAACTGGATGCTTGCTATTCAGATTACCGTGAAAATATGGAAAAAGGTAATCTATTTTTATTTGTAAATGTATCTAATTATCATCACTATATTACATTTTGTAAATTTTTTACAATAACAATTTCATTTCATACACATAAATACACAAATAATTCGAAAGACCACCTGATCCTCATTTCTTACTTACTTAGTTTAAAATATCTGAGACATATATATAAAAACATTTAGGAAATGTTTGTAGCTTTGTGGCATAAAAATATTACTCGTAAGCGCAAAGAATCTAATTCAAAGAATTTTACATACGCCGGTGGTGGCGCATTCGGTTACGGCCCCGAAATTAGGTGCAGAAACATTGGTTCTGGTCAGCAGTTGGATGGGTTACCGGTAGCATTCACCATTGGGATACAATTAATGGTGCTTTAGAGTGACGGGGCGATCCTTTAAAGTATCAAGCTTATTTACACACACATAAATACACAAATCACACGTCGGAAAGACTACGTGGTTGATAGCCAAATAGTACTACTACTACCAAATGGAATCAAACGTCGGCTGCAATCTATAGCAATAGTGCGGCATCGTTATTAGGGATTGCAAACACACAAAACAAAATAGAATGGCCATGAACAGGGTTAGATGTACGTCGTCTTTATATGAAGAACCACTAAACTTCTCGTCGGTATCATGTATATCTCACCCGCTTCCGTGGTGGACGTCTATAAGCAGCACTGCTCAGTTTTGGAAAATTTGTGCGATTTGCTGCCAGACCATCGTTTATGTATTGTTGGTGACTATAATCTCACAAATATCTTTTGACGCCGAATTGTTTTATTCAATAGTACATACGGCCATTGATAAGTTTGTTCCAAAAATTGCAATTAAAAATTTTAACAGTTATTGCTTTCCTAAATGGTACAGTCCTGAGCCAATTGATAAAATACACAAAAAATTGCTTCCTAAGAATTATAAACACAGGGCTATTATATGATTACAATAGGCTTAAAGTGGCTCGGGCCCAATGCAAAATGCTCTCTTATACTCGTACCTGCTATCATAGGTATGTGTCATCGATTGAGAATCTCATTAAATCTGGTTCACAGTCCTTTCGGAAGTTTGTCAATGCGAATAGGTCTAATAATTCGATGATTCTTGACTCGTTCAACGATAATGGTACAATAATTTCCAATATAGTCGGCTTATTCGCTGATTTTTTCGGTTCTATGTACAATCTCCAAGTGCCTCAGATTATAGCTCATACATATGCCAGTGTTACACATCCTAACTAACATAATAAACCAGTCATCAAAATCGCCTCTATCTTACACAAGCTATTGAATCTCAAAATAACTAATTGCACGGGACCCGACGGGTTCCTACGATGATCTTAAGAGAATGCGCATTTGAGTTTAATAGATCTATTTGATTGCTGTTCAAGATATCTCTAAAACAGGGGATATTTCCTTCTACCTGGAAGACTGCTCTAATAACACCGACTTTTTAAAAACGGCTGCAGAAATATTGGCTTAAACTTGCGTTCAATTTCTATTCTTTCGTATATTGCGAAGCTGTTTGATCGTTTTGAAACTGAATACTTCTCTAGCTCTTTAGAAATTTTACTTCATGAAAACCAACATGGTTTCCGAACAGGGTGCTCAACGACTACTAACCTATTGGTATGTGCTCAATACGTCATTGATGCCTTGGGGGGACATTGTCGATTTATAGTGACTTCTCCAAGATGTTTGACATCGTCGACTATGAAATTTTAATTCTGAAATTGACTCGTATGGGCTTCGTGGTGTCATGTTGAGCTGGATCTAGTCTGACCTAACCTATAAGTCTTCAGTTGTACGAATTCGTAGCATAATATCTGAATTAGTCCAGGTTACATCCGGTGTTCCTCAAGGCTTCCATTTAGTTCCCTAATATATTTATTAACGATGTTGCAGATTGCTTTAAACATTCTAAGTTTCTTTTGTACGTCGATAATATCAAAATCTATCCGGTTATTTTTTACTTTTTCGAAGATGGTTTCCACCCTTTGTAGCAGATACCATCTGGACAGGATGCAGTTGGAACGGGTTAATCAAGCTAAAGACCTGGGTGTTTTTCTAGACTGCAGCTGGAGTTTTTCAGCTCACCTTGCTAAGATAACCTCCAAAGCAAGTCAGTTGGTGGGTTTCATCAGAAGGCATAGTAACCAATTTAAAGAAATCGATATACTTATATGCCTTTAAAAATCCCTAGTTTGTCCTCACTTATTTTGTCTCCTTATAAAGCCAAGGATATATATCAGCTAGAACGTGCACAGAAAAATTTGAAAAACGCGTTTGAGTTTTAAATTGAATTTGACTGGTTCCTACGAAAACATCTTAACTAATGTCGGTTTAAGTCCGTTGGATTTCCGGAGGCGTTACTTTGACATTACATTTGGCTATCAGATCATTAATACACTTTTGAACTGTCCAAAACTAACTCAATTGCTTACTATTCATGTTCCGAGTTAAATGAGTGTTTCAAGTCTCTTTAACTCGGACGGATTATGACTAGTAGTTTGGTACGTCCAGGGTGGCAATTAACTGTATTAACTGCGACTTTGATTATTTCCGAGGGTCCTTAAATGCATTGCGTTTATTTATCAAGAACCATCAAAAGCTTTAATGATTTTATATTATTAGTTTTATTAGTTTATTTAATAATTTCATTTTATTATACATTTCTAATATGTCCTCTAATTATTATGTTGTTTTTAGTTTAGTATATGAATTTTAACGTGTAAGTATTGATTGTATGCGACTTTATTTGCATTTGTATGTAGATTGTATTGTTATTTTTCTAATATTATGTATTATGTATATACTATGGTATTTACCGTCAATCAACAAAACAAACAAATAAAATGGAAACTGAAAACTTACAAAAATTTATTAATGCCAGCGAAACACAACACAAGAATTTAAGGTAATAATATTATTGGTTTAAAATTGAAATATTTATATAAATATTGTAACGTTTTTCATGGGTTCATAGTTTGATAAATCATAAGAACAAAGAACTTCTAGATAGCGATGTTTAGAACAGTTTTAACGGATTTCATATGTTACTAAAACGCACACATGCCTAGCATAAACATTTTCATTCTTGGGATGACAGTCTTTTGGTGGATTCAATGGAATGCAATAACGTTATTCACTTTAATTTGATTGAATTAAAACACTTGTTATTTATTTTACTCCGACTAGTTTCGACTATAAGTCATTCTCAAGGAGAAATGTTTTCTCCTTGAGAATGACTTATAGTCGAAACTAGTCGGAGTAAAATAAATAACAAGTGAAATTATACCAAGTGTTTTAATTCAATCAAATTAATACAAAAATGTTTCACCACGGGTTAAGTGAGAAACTAATTCATCAACGTTATTCACTCTACGTCTTATATTTCGTATAATGTTTCAAGTTATATTTCTTCTCAGGTATCTTTATATTTTTCAAACATTGAACTGACTTTGGTTTCAAACGCACGAGTCAGTGTATTTACTAATTTAATTGGCCGAGTAAGTATCAGAGCATATTTTGTTTCTCTAATTTTAGTCAATTCAAAAGCACCTGTACAGCTAATATTTCCAAGATGTCAATTATTTTGTGATATGATTAATTGAGCTAAATTTTTAGTTTGATTTTTGTGAGTTACGTGAAGATAAACTAGAATTATTAATAAAGCACTAAAAACCTTTCTTCACAAACAAGTTTTTAGTGCTTTATTAATTAATTAGCGATAGTCTATTTTATTTTCTGGTTATTTCAAAACATTTATTACATCTACTCATAGAGCTATAGTAAATATGATACATTCTATATACTCCTATTTGCTGTCTAGAAAGTTTACCTTTAAAATGAGATCATTACATTTTCATGAGCAGAATAAGTACTTATTTCATTTAATCTAATCCTTTCAGCGTCACTTTGGTTTCTCTTATTTTTTTTTTAAATATTTTCCAGAAACTTCCCTTCTACTTTTGCCTCATTGTATTCCTTCCTTACGAAATTCTGTATTAGTTTCAAACTTTGATCAGAATAATTACTTATTTCATTTAATCTAATTCCTTCAGCGTTACTTTAGATTTATCTTATTTTTTTTAAATATTTTTGTCCAGAATCTTTTTCATATATACATCTTCATTGACATATGTATTAGGTTTAGAATAGTTCTAGCTTGTTCGTATGTTATTAACAGTCGAATTGGTCCGGTACAAATCTTAAAAAATGATTTTAACGATAATAATTATAACAAAATAGGAAAGGCTTCATATAGCGGAATCAACTGATGAGATAGGCATAGATCTACAACACTTACCACCACATTGTGCGGGTTTAAATCAAACCCATATCTTCCATGGTCAACTTTTCGAAACGTAATAATCCAGCATTAGATACTTATTTTTTTAACACTAAGATGCTTATTTTTCCTTTGATTTTGTGATGCGTTTTATAAACTTAAATCAAACCCATATCTCTTATGGTCCACTATTCCAAACATAATAATCCAGCATTGGATACTTATTTGTTTTAAACACTAAGATGCTTATTTTACCTTGATTTTGTTATGCGTTTTATCAACATGACATTATATTTCAATAAGAATATTATATTATTTCAGTTTCTTAAAATGAATAAAAATGTTGCAGCTTATAATAGTTTTTCTTAGAGAATCACTAACATTCATCTGCCAAAATATGTCAAAACGATATGAAATAAAACCACTTTTTATATCCATAAAGTGTTTCTCCAAAAACGATTCTCCAAATTATTATTTAAAATTATTTGCATATTAGGTTTATTTATATGACGTAATAAATACAAATAAAAAAACAAGATCGTGCAAATTTTAATATATACAAAAAATACATTTATTTATTTATTTATTTAACGGATGACACCTTTTTACAAAATATAATTTTAAAAATACAATTTACACTAAATATACTTAAAGATACAGAAAAGCAAAAATTATTATCAACAAGAAATACAAATGTACAATAATCCAAATGAGGCGAGAATCCTAAAATAACATGTTGTAAATATGTACATACATATACTCAAATAAACGATATTCACACATACAATAATAGTAATTTAACTAGAATTAAGTACAAATAGACAAATCAACAAACTTAAGGCTATATTTAAACGATTCAAAAGACGAACTATAAATAAGAAAGTTAGGATTGGTGCATAATTTATTGTAAAATTTCATTATCCTACTAATTGGATTATTACTTCCATAGTTTGTAGTATGGAGAGGAATTGGAGACGGAAAAGTATTACGGGTTATTCTTATCAAGGAAAAATTAAAATCTAGCACCGAAAGCAAGTATGGACAATCTATTATACCATTTATTAATTTAAAACATAAGCATAAATCAAGCATAACTCTTCTATAATGCAGAGATTTGAAATTAAAAGTTATTAACATTTCGGAATGGCTAAATTCAGATCGTAATTTTCCAAGTCTGAAAGATATCAAAATTAAAATTTCACTTTGGACCATCTCTATTTTATTAGATGTATTTTTATAATAAGGATTCCCTATTATGGAACAATATTCTAATTTAGAACGTACTAATGTAAGATATAAAATGTTCAATGTGTCAATACTAAAACCAGCGGAAAACCGTTTAATACAACCAAGAGCTTTAAGAGCTTTATTACAAATAATACTGATATGTGATATAAAAGTTATCCGAGTATCAAAAATAATACCTAAATCTTTAACTTCTGTTACCGATTTCAATTTAGAACCATTAATAAAGTATAAAAATTTTAGTAAATTACCACGAGAAAAAGAAATAGAACAGCACTTATTAATATTAATATTAATACAACTATATCACTGAAGCCATACGCAGTAAGCCTAGATAACAAAGCACTATGGTTAACACGATTAAAAGCTTTCGAGAAATCAGTGTAAATTGCATCGACCTGATATCCACTCTCGAAAGCACATAGAATAAAACAAATTAGTTATAGTAGATCTACCTTCAACAAAACCATGCTGCTCTTCATAAATACTGCGTTTGTAAGTCCACATCACTTGCTTCGAATCTAAATAGTTCAGCATTTTAGGAATAGTCGACTGTAGGGTAATACCTCTGTAATTGCAAACATTATCTCTAATCCCATCTTTAAACAAAGGATTAAAAACGATTCCTTCCATATATTCGGAAATGTGCCACTAGATAAAGAACATTTAAATAAAGTAAGAATAGGTAATGTAAGAGAAAACACACATCTTTTTAAAAAATAAGGAGGCAAACCATCAGGACCAAGAAATACAGAATCATTTAAATTACTTAGATAAGTAAAAATGTCAACGGAATTAACTGAAAGCGACTCAAGGCAGAGAGACTCAACACATTCAGTTACTTCAGGAGAATTTAGTGAATAAATTTACACACTCGTATCCATTATTACTAACAATACCATTGTAACACATTTGTTTAGGAAACCCACGTATCCTGCTGCAATCATTAACATATTTCCAAAAAACCTTAGAATTACGTTTGACATTCAATTCCACATTGTTAATATATTTATCATAGAGGGACTTACTTAAATTTGCACATTGAGCTCTTAGAAATTTAAACTCATCATAATCCTTAAATCTGCCCGAGGCTTTAAACTTAGCATGTGCCTTTTTCTTATTTTGAACTAGTTGGATTAATTCACTATTAAACCAACGTGGATATGATGAATTTCTCTTACGCTTTACCGGAACAAATAAGTTAAGACCCTCATTAATGACGTTGTAAAACTTATTTACAGAAATATTTAAATCTGGATTACTCAAATTGAATTTCCAATCCACAGATGCTAAATAAATGTTTAATGACTCATAATCGGCACATTTAAAATCAAAATAGTAAAAAATCAGTGAATAAAGACTGATGATCAGTTAATAAATTGAATTTTATACTATAAGCAATGTGATGAGTACTATTTTTGAACAAGGTATCAATTGATTTCGAAATCTCTAAGGCTGTAATATTGGATAAAACTAAATCGAGATACACGCCGCGCTCGTTAGTAATCAAATTGCACTGTCTCAGATTATTAAATGCTAAACAATCTCTTAAACACATATTATTAATAGAAACGGATGCTTCAATTGTATCGTATAGAGAACTTTGTATATTATAATCGGCACAAAACATATATTCTAAATTCTGATATATTGTAAAAGATTGTATTCCTACTATCCGTTACTACGTTATTTGACTTATTTTTTAAAATTCTAACAATTCATAGAAATTAGATTTAAAAAAACTTTAGATATCTGCTAAAATCTTCAAAAAATATTAATTATGAATATTCTATGGAAAGTGCATCTAAAAATGTTTGCTTAGAATGCAAATACCGGGTGTCTCAGCGTGCGCGCCGAGTAGCTTTACGGCTAAACGGTTTATTTTTTTCAAAATCCGTTTTCGCAGGAGTATGTAGGTGTATTGGGACCACATTTTAAAATTAGTTTTAAATATACAGGGTGTCCCATAAAAGCATGGCGTATCATAGTTATGTTTTTTCTTATGGAACACCCCATATTTGATATTTTTTTCAGATTCTACATCAAAAATAAGGGTAACTTTCATTATAAGATCATATGCCTAAACCTAATAATTTCTGAAATATTTAAACAATTTTGGAAAAATTGACGTTTCGAAAAAAAATTATATCTTTCAAATAGGTGAATGAAAACAAATGAAATTTTGTGTCAGTATATTAGACTAATGGGTGAATATTTTAGGCCATTTATAGGAATTTTAAATATTAAGATGTTTTGATAATTTAATGTGTCTACAGAAACACATTCAAGGTCAAATTTCGTGCTTACTTTAAATGGAACACCCTATATCTAATAAACCTATCTTGTAGCAAATTTTATTATCTTTCAAAAAGTATAAAGGTATTCTATACCTGTTACTTATAGTTTTCAAGATATATCCATTTTTGTTAATTTTCGACATAATAATTATTAGTATCAATTATTGCAATAGTCAGTTAACACAACCAATGATTTTCGAGATATTTCCAAATTAACACACTAATTGAATAATTTATTTACACATATGTACATGATTACGTAATATCGTCTTAGAATTTCAAAAAACATAACGAAAAACAACAAATGAAATTAACAAAATAATAACAACATTATTTTTTTATAACAAATTTTCAAAAATACCACCATCGCACTGAATGCATAATTCAATTCTTTTTTGAAACGATAGTTTAACATTTCTTAGCATATTGGGTGTTATTGATCTAAATGCATCCTTAATTCTGTCCTTCATGTCTTCAACAGTTGTGGGAGGAGTGGTGTATACTTGATTTTTAATATACCCCCATAAAAAGAAATCCATGGGGGTTAAATCAGGGGATCTAGGTGGCCAAGCTACGTGACCTCCTCTTCCAATCCATCGCCTATTAAATATTCTATTTAAATATTGACGAACCGCCAATGAAAAATGAGGTGGCGCACCATCGAGCTGTAACCACATGTTTTGGCGAATATTCAGTGGAATATTCTCTAATAATAATGGAAATTCTTCTTGGAGAAATTGTAAAAATATGGGACCATCCAAGTATCCATCGAAAAAATGAGGTCCAATGACGTAATTACCCAAAATGCCTCCGAATACATTAATACTCCAACGATGTTGTCGATCAGTAATTTGAAATTTGTGGCAATTTTCGGTGCTGTAATAATGGCAGTTACGTCGATTAAAAGATCCGTTATTATTAAAAGATGATTCATCCGTAAATAAAATATTATTCAAAAAATCTTCATCATCGCCACTTTTATTTAAAACACATAAACAAAAATCTAACCGCTTCTCGAAATCCGCATTATTCAGATGCTGGTGAATTTCATAGTGATATGGGTGGTATTCATGTTTTTTTAATATCCTTGATATGCTCGCCTTGCTTAACCCAGTCTCACGAGCTACTATACGTGTACTCGTGCTAGGATTATCTATTACAGAAGTAAGTACCTGTAATTGTGTCTCCTCGTCCTTAGTTACAGTGTTGAAGTTCGTTTTTTTCAGATACTTGACACTGCCTGTGGTTTTAAATATATTTAAAACTTCCTCCAATGTCTTCTTATTAGGATGTCTTCTATCAGGGTACCTTTCGCGATATACTCTTTCCGCTAAGAGACAATTTTCATAACATTCCCCTATTATTAGGATCATGTTAATTCTTTCGTTTAAGGAATATTTCATTTTTGCGGTCGTTACAAATGATTCGAATGTGTCAACTGACTTTGTTTATAAACAAAAGCTACACACTAGCTTATTGCAATAATTGATACTAATAATTATTATGTCGAAAATTAACAAAAATGGATATATCTTGAAAACTATTAGTATTAGGTGTAGAATACCTTTATACTTTTTGAAAGATAATAAAATTTGCTACAAGATAGGCCTATTAGATATAGGGTGTGCCATTTAAAGTAAGCAAGAAATTTGACCTTGAATGTGTTTCTGGAGATACATTAAATTACCAAAACATCTTAAAATTTTAAATTACTACAAATAGTCTAAAATATTCCCCCATTAGTCTAATGTACTGATACAAAATTTCATTTGTTTTCATTTACCTATTTGGGAGATATGATTTTTTTTCGAAACGTCAATTTTTCCAAAATTGTTTAAATATTTCAGAAATTATTAGGTTTAGGCATATGATCTTATAATGAAAGTTACCCTTATTTTTGATGTAGAATCTGAAAAAAATATCAAATATGGGGTGTTCCATAAGAAAAAACATAACTATGATACGCCATGCTTTTATGCGACACCCTGTATATTTAAAACTAATTTTAAAATGTGGTCCTAATACATCTACATACTCCTGCGAAAACGGATTTTGAAAAAAATAAACCGTTTAGCCGTAAAGCTACTCGGCGCGCACGCTGAGACACCCGGTATAATCTGTTAAAGTTCTTTATTTTTGTTAAATGAACAATTAAATCTCTATATGCACAACTAGAATACAAACTGAACAATTGGAATAATTTCTCTGTAAAAATACTAAAGAATAACTACATTATCTTTAATACGTTTGTATAAATTACCTTCATCATCAACTAGTCTTCATTCTGTGCAGAACTTTGTATATTATAATCGGCACAAAACATATATTCTAAATTCTGATATATTGTAAAAGATTGTATTCCTACTATCCGTTACTACGTTATTTGACTTATTTTTTAAAATTCTAACAATTCATAGAAATTAGATTTTAAAAAACTTTAGATATCTGCTAAAATCTTCAAAAAATATTAATTATGAATATTCTATGGAAAGTGCATCTAAAAATGTTTGCTTAGAATGCAAATATAATCTGTTAAAGTTCTTTATTTTTGTTAAATGAACAATTAAATCTCTATATGCACAACTAGAATACAAACTGAACAATTGGAATAATTTCTCTGTAAAAATACTAAAGAATAACTACATTATCTTTAATACGTTTGTATAAATTACCTTCATCATCAACTAGTCTTCATTCTGTGCATTTACTCAAATCTAGTATGACTTTATTTAAAAGGGTTTTATACTTTTTATTAATATGATTCCCTCTTTTCTGTAAGTGCTTTAAAAGTGTTACTTTTTACAGGTTATGCTGATTTTGGTCGATTTCTAAATGCCACTGGACGACCCATGGTATATTCATGCAGTTGGCCTGCTTACCAAGAACCAGATGGACACCAAGTAAGTAACATTATTTAAAAATTTATTTATTATCAAGTTGAGTCTTAAGTCATTTTGGTACCGACCAATAGATGTCTACCCTTGTATTTAGTCCAATCATCTAACCTAAATACCAATTGGTAGGAGACATTCCAAAAATGTTATGGCTATAATCAAAGATCATGGTTCCAGCAGGACGCATCAATGTCACATACGTCTAACGCGTTTTTGCCATGAGTTCCCTGACAAATTAATCTCTAGGAGAGGTGACGTAAAGTGGCATCGACGTTGTCCTGATTTAACTCCTGTAGAATTATCTCAAATTTAAAAATTTAAAGTTTGTCATCATAGAATAACTTTTCTGGTGTATTTGAAAGAAAATATCCATTATAGTACGGTAGCCATCGCAGAGTCTACCTGATGGACCGTTCAAATAAATAAATGCCGTTGTCGCGAAGGTTTATATTTGATGTAGGTGTCAATGTGTAACATATAGTTACTGAAAACTTACTTAATATAATAAAAAGAAATTGTTATATTAATAGCTAGAAATATAATACAACCTCTGAAAATAAAATTCGGTGAATAGTCCTGTAACATTAACGTAGATGAAATATTAACGAAAGTTACCTTACTCTTCTTTGAAATAGTCACCTCCCATAACTATGCACTACTGAGATCTGCTATACTGGAAACTTTTCAAGGAGGCTTCTTTTATGATGGAGTTCAAAAACCTCGTTTCTTTGGATGCCAGGAATATCGTCAAATCACTTTTCGTACAAAGCGAGTTTGAGTCGTGTGAATAGGAAGAAGTCTGAAGGATTGAGATCTAGTGAGTAAGGTGGATGTTCAATTTGCACCACCTGCGAGGAACTGTTTGTTGGTATTGATTGTGTGAGGGCGAACATTGATGTGAACAAAACAAAACGAAAACCATGAAATTTGTTGTGCATACTGGGGCCGCAGCCTGCTTAGACGTTTCATGAAACGGTTCAAAATTTTAATGTACCTTGCAGCATTGAAAGAAAAGAGATTTGACGGTATTCCTGACCTCCAACGAAATCTGACGAGACTTTTGAACTCCATCCCAAAAGAAGCCTTCTTGAAAAGTTTCCAGGATATGTATAGCAAATCTCAGCAGTGCATAGTTATGGGAGGTGACTATTTCGAAGAAGAGTAAGGCAACACTCGTTAATATTTCATCTAAGTTAAGGTTACAGGACTATTCACCAAACTTTATTATCAAAGGTTGTATTGTATAAATAATGGAAATAAAAGATTATAAAAAGGTATTTCAAAATAATCCAATTCAAGTTCAAATTCAAGGAAATGGAAAATACCCTATAAGAAATAGTTTGCGCTTTTGCTAATTTTAAGAATGGAAGAATTCGAAAAAATAATAGAATATTGACGGCACGGCCTCGAAATTATCGCGCGTTTTAAAATTATTACCAAAGAATTCGTCATTTTAATTATTTCAATAAGTTGCATAAAAAAACGCATGTTAAATATTTCTTGTAATCATTATTATATAAATGTATAAATATATCCTTGATATACCATGCATTTCATTATTAGGTTCCACGAAGTACGTCTATTTAAAATGCACGATGACTAACGTGTCAAAAAGACTATAATTACTCATACATATTTCAGCAATTCCTTTTTAATAATAATAAATTTAAATATTTGACGGAAGACATACCTTTGTAGTTATGAAAACGTAATAACTTTTATTAATTCGGTATTCAAGTTAAAACCGCTGTGATTAATTCAATTTTTAGTTTGTTGTGAACAAACAATGTAACTTTTTCTATACATTTAAAATCTTGTCATTAAATATTATTGCAATATCATAAATCTAGACAGCAATTTAAATTATTATACATATAAAATATAAACAAGTAAAACGGCAATATAAAAATAAGACATTCTTAGAGTAGTTAGCTTACAACGGATATAATCAAATTTACGAATTCCAAATGAGACGAATTAAAGATTTTTTTAATTTTTTACTATACAGGCATTATTTACATCAGTAGAATAAAAGGAGACACAACTAATATATTACAACGGGGTAATTTAAGTTTGCATTGATAAAATGTTATATATATATATATATATATATATATATATATAATTTTTGTAATAAGTTTGTAACTACGAACTTTGATATGTTCAAACTATGCGTTTTGAACCGCAGGTTATTTGCTATAATTAATACAAAATTACGTACGTCATCAATAAAGAGTTAAACATCTTCATTTCTTTTAATATTTACTAGCTTAGCACTTATTTTTAATGAATAACGTTCAGATACTTGAACTAATTCATTTGTCACAATTCATGTTAATTATAAGGTTAATTAAATGTTTAATTAACCTTCTAATTAACATGAAATATTTCATAACGGGTGAGAAGTTAATTCATACAATTAATGTTGTTTTCTTCAACATGAATATCATAAATTAATTAAAATAATATATAAAAACTTATACACAAGTTGCATGCATATAAATTACGATTGTGTCCTGAGGAACAACAGTAGTAACTTTCCTTCTAAACCCACTTGAAAATTACCATTAAAAAAGCTCTTCACAGTTTGTTTAATGTGCGAGAGTTAATAGTCACATATGCCTTCCTGAAGTCAAGTAATATTAAATTTGTCACAGAATATTTAGCAAGAGAGTTGAACAACTAAGTTTTGTATTAGGTGAAGAAAAAAAGACCCTTATTGGCATTGAAATAACTTAACATTCACTTTCTATAATACATTGTAAAACATTACTTTTTTCTTTTTTGTTTATTCTTTCCTTCTCTTCTCCTTTTCCCCATATCCCCCGCCATATCTCTCGCCATGATTATTTTCTCCTCTGTCCCCAGTTTGTCCACCTCCAGATATCTTGGCCTGCTCCCATGTACCTGCCACCTCTCATATCCTTCATTGTAGTCACTCCCTCTTATCTGTTTCTCTCCACCTCTTTCACTTTTTCGTGTACTCATCCTATCACATTTACCTCTTTCTTCAACCATTCCCTTAGCATCACCTCCGACAAGCCCACTCTTTCAAACATCCCCTTTCTCGCTATTCTTCATCCGCCCTCTCCTACATTCTCTTTAGCGCCTCACTCCATACATTCTCTCTATTCGTTTCCTGGAGCAGTATATAAACCGGAATCGATTTCTTCACCCCTAACATCTGCCTCAGGAACTACTGCTGTTCATTCTCTACCCTTTCATTCTTCCTTAACGCCCCCCGCCCCACCCCTCATACTTCCACTCCGTATAACAAAATAATTCTCAAGCACTCAAGGCAAAAAGTCACACTAACATTTCCTTGCACTCACCATGCTCCGCGCCTAGATACTCTAACACTTTCACGCTCTCTATCATTTCCCCCTTCCACTTTAATTCTTTTATCCTTCCTCTCTTCCCTTACTTCTAAATCTCATCCATTTTTTAACATTCACTTGCAAATTCTCCTGTCCGTGTATCTTTCCACTCTCTTTAACATCCCTTTCATTCCTTCCAATTCCCCCGCCATTAGTACCATGTCGTCCGCGTACCCTAGCCTCTACACCTTTCTCTTCCCTATTACCATCCCTCCATCCTGTCCCTTTCTCAGTATCTCTTCCAAGTCTCAATGTATATATTGAAGGCTCATCGAACAACCCTGCCTCAGACCCTTCCACGTCCTAAACCTTTTCGAGTACTTCCCTCCCAACTTCAAAATACACCACGTTTCCTCATACATTCTCCTTATAAACTCGACCATTCTTCCACTCACGACTCCTCTTCTCAGTCGCTGTATCATCCTTTCTATCGATACTGAATCATATACTGCTTTCAGGCCCAAAAACTCTTCTACTCTTTCTTTCTCTTCTAACACTCGTTCCACTGTCCTGGAGGGGAACTGGTCTCTGGTTTCCCTGTCTTTCCTAAACCTTCCCTGTGTTTCTGTATTTAGATTATTCTCCTCCGTCTCCTCTTCGAGCTTCCTCTTCACCAACAACATCGCGATCTTGCAACCTGTGTTCATTATCGTGATTCCCCTGTAGTTTTCCACCTTCCACGATTCCGGGATGTTCTCATCTCCTCTCCAGATTCGATTTATCAGGGTTCTAAACCTATCCCTTCCTACCCTTCTATTTTTTTTCACATTTCCGTCCGATCCCGCCACTTTCTCTTTTTTTAGCTCCTCAAACGCTCCCTCCACCTACTCCTCAAAAAAATCTGCTACTTCCCAGTTTGTTCTTTTACCCGCTACCTCCACTGGATTTCCACTTTCTTTTCTACATTTTTTCGCCCACTCTTTTATCTCTATCTATCTTCTACCTTTGTTTCGATCACACTTCTCTTCTTCTCTTCACACACCCTGTTTCCTTCCTTGTATTTGTTTCTCCTTCTCCTCATCTCTGCCTTTGCCCTTTTGTACTCCTCATCAAACCACTCCTCCTTTACTTCCCCTCTTACTTTCTTTCTCCGGCTGCAACTCTATCTTTCTTTCTCTATTGCTTCTTAGGAGAAGAATATCTGTTTCCATCAAAAGTGTAACGCCACCAGCATCTACATTAATTATGTGTAGGTGTAAATTTGACTGTGTAGTTGGTAAAATATGATGTTTGGTAATATATAATTCAAATTAATCTTTTATGGCATATTCTAATATTTTTTTAAGGATCGGAAAAATACTAATTGGTTTAAAGTCTTTGAAGTAATTAGAATAATCAATTTAAGATACAAAAATAATTTTTGCTATTTTTCACATACTAGAAAATTGTGCACGCTCTAAACAATAATTATATGGAATTATATATAGACAAAACAGTTTAATAATTGAAATATTAAATCTAGTTAAACCCATAGAGTTGTATTTTCGATCAGTTATTAATACAAACATCTTTATTGATAAATTCTACATACATATTTACTACAAAAATTTAAAAATATTACATATTTGTCAATCGGCTATCGACCATAGGTCTTTCTGCCTGTTTTTTTTTTAAATTAAGACATTAAGTTCTTATCATTGTTTGAAAGGTCATGATTGTAAACAGTTTTTTCTGAAATTCTTATCTTAAATTAGTTAGTAATTGAAGCGTCGTTAAGGTTATGATGAAATGATTTCATGGAGTGTTATGGTTAATGCTTTAGTTTCTGGGAATAAATAGTGCATTTAGGATTTGGAAGTAATTAGGATTTTGGGCGAATTTTTCGGCAAGAGAGGATAGTCTTTCTTGAATTGAGATTACTTTTGTAGAATAATACAGCAATGAGTTTGATAAATAATGGGGAGGATTTTGGGGATGTCAGATTTTGGTCAGCACCCTAAGGGCAGATCTTCTTGCGACTTGAAAGTTACGTAATGTTACAGGATGAGGGTGGTAGAATAGGATAGCTTAATAGTCAAGTAAAGGACGGCAGATCATTTTATAGATGTTTGTGCTTTTTTGTATGTTTACACCTTGCTTTTTGTAGGTAAGGCCTCTGAAATATGTATTTTGGCCATTTACGGATATTGAAGGAAACGGTTCCTTTAGTTTGTGAAAGGAAAGAAAGAGTTGAAATTTGTTAGGGTTGATGCAAATGGGCCATTTTGCAAACCAGGTCTGTATAGTGTATATCATACTCTGTGGGGTGCTGAAGTCTTTTTGGAAGAGTGGATAATTAGGGCAGTATCTTCGGCGTAAAGGAGCGGATAGCGGTAGATATCGTGCACCAGAAGATTTTATACAATGGGAGAGCCTTGAGATATAATAGATGGATTGGAAGTTGGAGGATACTGCATCTAAACAGCAGACCTCGGGGTAAAACGGAATCAAAGGCTTTTTTGACATGGAAGATGATCGCAGATTTATTTCCTTCGAGGCCTGCTTTTTGGGAATTAGAAGAGAGAATGGCTAGTGGAAGGGTAGTGCATCTGTGTTCTAGTAAGCTAAACTGATAGTGTAGGATGAAACTAGAAATATAGGACATTATTTTGCGTTTGAGGAGAGATTGAAACATTTTTCCAAGCACGGGAAGTAGGGTTATTGGATGGTAACTACTAGGAAGGAGAGGGTTGTTATTGGGTTTAGGGATACAAGTAATTATTTTTTTTTCTATTCAAGTGGTATTTTTTGCGTATATGTGATTATATATTTTAATGATGTAAGAATGGATGTGTACGGGGAGAGATTTCAGGATGAGCCTAGGAATACCATCATAACCTGAAGATGTATTTTTTCCACGTTTTAAAATTTCGTGATGGTCGTCCTCATTTATTTCGTCGTTTTGGTTTTTAGGGGGAGTTATTTAAAAATCTTCATAGCATTAGTCAAGAATTTCTGTGATTTTTGATTAGTCGCTTGTCGTTTGGTTTATCATTGGGTCTTTGATTTTCTGAATGATATCTGTTTTGTGATATTTGCTTAGCTTTTTTATTTCTTGCCAGTAATTTTTTGCGGTGCAATTCATTAATGGTTTTGCATGATTAAATCAACAAATCACTTTGAATTATTAATTTTGGAATGTGCTTGGTCATTTTATTAAATTTCTGTTTTAATGTAACTTCTTTAGTCTGTCTAAAATCTCTGTATAATTGTCGCTTATATTTAATTAATTTAGATATAGATATATTAGATATAGGAGCGTAGTAGATATTTGTAGGTTTTTTTGGTGCATTTCGGCGTATTATTTAAGATCGAATTGGAAAATGTGTTTAGGAATAACGATATGGAATCAGACGTAATACTTCGATGGGATTCAATAAAATCTGTCAAGTCATTAGTTATTCCGTCGATATCGCTGTCCTTGAATATATATTGTTTTAGATGGAGCGGGAGTTGGGGGGGGGCATGGATAATGAGAATTTAATTAATAAATGGTCAAGATTTTTCACAAAATTAAAAAAACCTTGTGAGATATTTTGTACTAAAGCAAAGAAGTACCTTTATGATATTTCCTAAATTGCATTAAAATTAGTTCTTTAAAATACTTGATACATCGATAGAAAATATTTTAGTATAATATTATGTTTATTTCATTTCAATGACTCTGTGGAGACCTCAAAATAATATCCACAAGGTATCTATGTTTTTTGTGCGAGTGGGACAGTCGAGAAATTTATATTACGTTAAGAAAGAATGGCCACTCAGAGAAGGACTTATACCGGTACAAAAAAATGTGCTGCGTGATGCATTAGTTGACCCAGGAGGGGAGCTCTGGCCGAACATGGCCAACATTAGGGATACCCCTCCGAGTTGTGGTGTCCTTTGCTCGTCACCTTGGGTGGCTAAATGAGTGATAGAACAACAGAGGGCTGACCCAGCTAGGGGGCACAACAGGCCTAGTGAGACCTAGGTCAATGATTTAATCACCCTTGGCAAGCTCGATCGAGATCCAGATTAGTTGATCCAAAATTTGTTCTTTTGCCTCCCCTTCACATAAACTTAGGATTGATGAAGCAGTTTGTCAAAGCTTTAAATAAACAAGGTGACTGCTCTAAATACCTGTGCGACAAATTTCCTGCACTTTCTGAAGCTAAACTTAAAGAAGGAATTTTTGTAGGCCTTAAAATCGGACAGATTGTTCCAGAATACAATGACCCAGGATGAATCTAAAGCATGGAGTTCTTTAGCAGAAGTCATAGACGGTTTCCTTGGAAACAACAAGAACAAAGAAATTGTAGTCAACATGGTCTAAAGTTATAAAAAAAAAACTGGGATGCAATATAAGCGTCAAACTTCATTTTCTGAATTTCCACGTTGACTCTTTTCCCGAAAATCTTGGAGCTGTCAGCGAGGAACAGGGAGAGAGGTTCCATCAAGGTATAAAGAAGATGGAGAGACGTTACCAAAGAAGATGGGATATTAGAATGATGGCTGATTACTGCTAGACCTTGAAGAGGGACTCGCTCACAAAAATTCACAAAAAGAAAACTACAAAACGCAGGGAAAAAGGAGAACAATTTTATTCAGGAAAAACAACGATTGTCTAACGTAGATTATACTGCATTGATTTTTTAATGAACAAAACAATTTTGCAGTGTAATTTTATATTAAATATAGTTTCAATAAATATTTTCTCAATGTTTTTGGCAGTTTCTATGAAAACTTTCAAACACACTGTTCCTGAGAACCCGACGTGCTGGATAAAAACTAAGCACAGTCACTACATTTACTATAGGACACCTATTAAACATGAAACACTTTTCCATGAAAAAAAAGGTAGGCCTGTGTGGTTTATCAGACATGATAAAAGTGGAATTGGTTGGAATGCGCATGAAGTTGGGATTAGAAATAAAGAAGGTTAACTATTTGGAGTTTTGTTTATTTAAGTTAAAGTCTCTAATTATAATGGTATGGTCATAGAGGGAAGCTTTAGTAAAAATAGTGTCTTTAATAGAAGAGGAGTGATGGATATAGACAAGGAAAATGCCTCAATTGAGACACCCCTTGTGTTTTAAATGGAAGCAGTTGCACGGATTTGAATATAGGACCATTTTTTTAAGAGACTTGATTTTGGCTAATACTTTAATGTGGATTGGATTGTTAGGAAGGATAGTAGATGTGTTTTTTTGGTTATGGAATTAATTTTAGTATACATAAGACATTAGATATTGCTATTAATATGAGTGAACCCAGTGTGTACTCCGGGGATTGGCATTACTGGGGGGATATCATTGAGAGTGTAGAACTCAAACATTATCACAAATATGTTGTTTCCAGAAAAAAATTACATATGTGTCTATTTGGAATGAGTAGATGAATTTTGTCCTAATTTTTTGTAAAGTTCTTGTCTATGACATTACTAATTTGAAATTAAAATGATCGTTATCTTTATGGTGCAAATGTTTAAAATTATATTGTATAATCATAAGATGTATATTTGATGTTTTTTTTTATTGAAATTATTGCGCTAATATTTTTAAATTTATTTGGCAAAACACTCTACTACTTTTTGTTTTAAGAATTTCCATATGTTTTATTACTTTTTGTCATAAGTTCAAGGTAAGCATTTTTCTTCTGATAAGGTTGATAGTATTCCTCCATTGCATGAGCAATTGGATTTTTTCAGTTCTCAAAAGTCTTGTTTAAGCCGATGCATTATTTCCCTTATTTTTCCAAAGACTTCTAAAAATCTAGTTGTAGTTCATCTTGAAAGACCCATACAGTCGACGACTGTTATTTACTTTCGAGCTCACATGCATATATCCATTATTTGTCACCTTGTGTTTATCAATTTAAATAAATATTACATATTGAAATATTAAAAGGCCCTTGAATTAAAATGCTTTCAATATGTATGTATTTAAATAAATTTATTTACATACAAAAATATATTTTTATTAGCTCGGCCTAAACTTATTTATTTTCTTTATAATCATGTTTACATGTATTTATTGTAAAAATTGGAGCTTAATCTTGAGGGATCAAATAATTTTTTTATATTTATTACTATATCATGGTATTTATGATGTAAAAATTGAACGTTTTTTATATTAAGCACAAACAGTTGAATAATATTTTAATCATGGCTAGCTATGTAATTTTTCAAGTTGTTTTCAAATATATTAATTCTACGACAAAAACTATAGAAAATACGTTTATAAATAAACATATAAATCATTTTGATGTTTTAAATGGCGTGTGAGTTTTTCTTTAGTTAACTTTTCCTTGATTACAGTAATTTAAAGTTTGTTAATAGTGTCTTACTTTCAGTCAGATTACGAGGCCTTGCAAAAGTTGTGCAATTTATGGAGAAACTGGGATGACATTGATGACTCTTGGGCAAGCGTAACCAGCATCGTTAATTGGTTTACTATACACCAAGACAGATTAGCTCCTTACCACGGACCAGGACATTGGAACGATCCTGATATGGTAAGTAAAAATGCTATATCGATGTAATGCTATTAATTAATTTAAATATAAATATGAAAAATTATGTTTTATATTTCCTAAAATTAATCATAACTTTAAGTACTATCCGGAAAATTTATAAGCCTTTAAAGATTTTGCTCTAAATATATAATTTTTACAACGATTCTAATGATACAATCAAATAATTACAATTTATTAATATGCTTCAACGGAAATTTAAAAAAATCGTAGTATATTATACAAATTGTAAATTATGTATACATTTAATTTAAATGTCCATGGCTAAAAAACTCAATGCATAATTTTGTAATTTTATAACTGCGATGTTTTCACAATGTTTTGAATGTGATTACAATAATCATAGACTTTCTAAAATATAACGGTCACGGTAGAAGTTATGTAATACAATTAAAAAGTGTTATATATAAAAACAATTTATAAATTTACCTAAAATTAGTGATTCATGTCAATGATTCCAGTAAATAAATTAATAAATTTATTTCGTTTCGTCGGGTTTATTTTAAGTAGTACAATTTCGAATAAGGTTTTGTTAAATTTATTTAACGTTTGGAGGTCATTTAAAATTGATATAGTATAATCTGCTAATATACTTTTAAATAACTGCCATTAAATTTTATACTAAATCAAGTATTTACTAGATACATACTATTCAACATCAATTAATCACACATATATATATTTAAGATTTATTACGTTATAGCAATCCTTTACAAAGTTTGGTCTGCTGTTCCACATTCGTCATAAAGCGATTATTTTAGAATAGCATGGTAGCCACGTTTTCATTATATTTTTTGTTTTAATTGCAAAAAAACTTATGAATTTATTATTTTTATAATTTCTAACTATATTGCGTTTTATCTTGCTTGCCTTGGTACTCTGACCCTCTGTACTTACATGTCTCACAATACCTTTTTAATTTGTTATTGTCTGTAATAAATATTCACATAAAATTACATTCTGCGACTGGAGATATAAAAAAAATTCACGATGTTTTATTTAATTATGGATAATTGGTTAATGTCGTGAAATTTTATGTAGAGTTTGCAATAAAAATTAACTTATTAGTAAGTAGATTTTCTGAAATAACCGAAAGTCAAGTAATCTTAAAAATGATAAAATAAAGCACACAGTGTGTGAAGAAAGGGTTTTAGTGCTTTATTTTGTAATCAAGTTTAACTTCACGTAACTCATGCAATCAATTTATAATCTTAAAAATATTTGCAATTAAAAGATTTATGTACCTTTAAATGCAAATATTTAATTTATATTCAGGGCAATTATCTAGAAATTAAATTTATTTTAATGCAGGCTTTCTGGGAAATAATCTATATAATTATGTTATCGCCGTCACTTATACGATACATAAATAATGAAGATAGGTAAACAGAATGTTTGCGACTGTTACTAAGTGGTAATCCATACTTACATTGAAATAAAAAATTCAGTTTTTTGATTAAAAAAGATATGGAAAGAGAAATAAATTTGCGCTGTTGCTATTCTATAGAAATGACAAATTAAATAATATACAAATCAAGTTTAAAAACATCTGCGGACACTGTTTCAATGACTTAATATATTTAACTGAATTAAAGCTATTTAAAATTATACGCAATGAAAATGATTGCCTTGATCTTCAGGCTGATCTTAACCGAGTAAACGACTGGTGCAGCAATAATCATTTATTTTTAAATATTTCAAAATGTTATTCAATGTCTTTATCAAAATGTAAAAATATTCAGAATTATACATACAGCATTAATTCTAACAACCTTGCAAAAGTTGATACAATGAAAGACTTAGGGATAATATTTGATTCAAAACTTTCATTCAATCAACATATATTGAACATTACGAACAAATCTCTAAGGCTCTGGGGATTCATATGGCAGATTGGTAAAGATTTGAATATATATTGCCTTAAAACATTATACTGTGCGTTAGTTAGATCGCATCTGGAGTATGCTTCGCCAATTTGGACGCCATTTACGATTACCAACGTAAAGCTCCTTGAACGCGTGCAGAAGAAATTCCTGAGGTGTATGGAATTCAGATCTGGACTGCCTCACATTACCGGAGAATATTCAATTATAATGAATAAGCTTAATTTAAAAACACTAGAGGATAGGAGGACTACTGCTGATTTATGTTTATTATATAAAATTATCAATGGATATATCGATTCACCATATTTACTAGGACTGTTACCATTTCACACTCCATGTAAAAATACACGTTCGCATTCGTTATTCTATTTGGACCATCATAGGACAGTTTCCAGCTCTATGAACTCAATGACACGTGTCCTGAAGATAGGGAACGAATTTAACCACCGTATATGGTTTAATTTATTTGATCCGTCCATTAATTCTTTTAAGTTGATGTTAAAAAGGTTTAGTTTATAGTTTATTAGCTGTTATAAGGACTATTTCTTTAATTTAATTATTTTTTCTTTCAGGGCGTATATGTTGTCTGCTGCATTCTTTATTATGTATTTATTTTTAATTTATTGTAGTATACATTTTTTATGTAGTTATATTTTGTAGAAAGGCGTTTGCCGTTAATAAATGTATTATTATTATTATTATTATTATTATTAATTCATAAAATATTTCATTTAATTTCATTCAATTCATTTAATTATTTCACATGTGTTTCTTCTGTTGATAATTGTATAAATTCGATAGTTCTAGTAGACCTATTTTAATTATCCCAAAGCCACAATAATAGTGGTATAATTCTTACTGATTATCAAAACTTTATCAAATTGTACATTCATAAGGAGCAGATAAATTCTGTCGAAACTCTAGTGACTAAGAAATTAAAATATTGCGAAAGTTTACGAATATTTATTAGTATATTTAACAGTTTTTTAAAATTATATAAACAATACTATTCAGGCTGATTAGTTAATTGAATTGTAACAATAACATATAAACGATCTTATACGAGATAATTAATCTAAAAGTTGCAAATTCTGCAGGTCTATGCTGGTAGTCCACTTTCTCAGATATTGTACTTTCTTACTTAGTAGACAAATTTTAGTAAAGTATTTATTTATAACACAAGAGCGACCTGCAAAATATTATCTTCAATTATCGTCTCATCTTAATTCTTTAATTCATTGCTCAAATTATTTAAAAAAAAATGTTACTCACTATTCATCCGGTCTTATTATCTCACTAAATAGTCGCCAGCATGGTTTTAGATCGGGATGTTCAGCATTAACAAATTTGTTGGTATTTGGACAATAATTCATAGATACATCAGAGAAAGGTGATTATGTTGACTCTATCTAAACTGAGTTCCCTAAGGTTTTTTTTCAATTGGGTGTCGACTGTGTCATGTTAAGATGGCTTGAGTCATATATGTTGATAATACGTTTGCTTCTCGCATGCAACTTCAGATATGGCAAATATCAGAAGGCCAAAAGCGGTATAATATAAAGATCGGCCAGGTGCTAACCATTACTCATGAAGATTTCATTTATGACAGAATTAGGCGGGATAGAGTAGTTTTAATTTAGTGGTTTTTGAAATAGATTTTGCCTTTATGTATAAATAAAGAGTACTTACATACCGGGTTGAGATAGAAAAGGATTAAATGGGGAAAGAAGTGTAGATTTGCCAGACGAATAAGATTATACTTTCAAAGTTCTCAAAAAGTCAATGATAAATAAATATTTTGAAAAAAGTAAAAAGTGTCAATCTTTTTCAAATCAATATATCTCGGTTATTATAATAGATCAACAGTATCAATAGTATCAAGTGAATAAACTAAAGAAAAAGTATTTGTATCGGTGGATTAGAAACGAAAAGAGTGGAGAAGAGATTTTTTCATTAAGGAAATTCATGATGGGATTATTATTTCTTCTGTAAAGTTCGACAGCTTGAAGAATATTTAGTTTTGATTTAGTTGTGTAAAATTTTAAGTTTCTTAAAATCTGGAAAAGAATGTTTCCATTCTAAATGAAAATAATTTTTATCTAAAATGTTCTAAAAATCTTTTTTCTAAATTTTCTCTAGTTGCCAAACAGAAAGAGTAAACGTGAACATGTGATTTCTTAAAAAAAAAATATCTTTAGAATTAAACAATATGTGTGACAATTTTCTAGATGGTATAAAAGCTATTTTATGATTTAAAACTGATATTACTTGTAATTTTACAAATATAGGGGTGAAACAAAGGTATCGGTTTACTTTCATATTCATGGTATGTCACAATCAATTTTCAATTATTTAATAATTTTACTTTCAGTAGTTTTGTTTTAAAGATTCGTCAAGAAAGTATGCGTTTTAAATTATATGGTTGGTTAATTTGAGAATTTCGGATAAATTTGTGCCATTTAGTGCTGTTGTTTTCGTGTTATGGTGATTAACTTATGATTTAAAGTATCCATACTTCAAATCATGAGTTAAATTACTTTCTATGAATGTCAAATTCAATTTTGTTATTTACATGTATTAATTTTAGATTAAGAAATAGATTCCCTAATTTCAATATTTTGTTAAATTTCTAATATAAATTTTATTTTTGGGTGGATTACGATTAATTAAATTTATAAACTGGCATGAAGTGCTAAAATACGTAATTAAAAGGCAATAATTCTTAAAAATTATCTCAGTTTAGAAAATTCTTATAACTCAGGGGCTAGACAGCGGGATCCTCTGACCACGGTAGAGCTAAATAATGCTACAATAATTTTAATTCAAACAGTTCAAAACCAACATTCCCCAAAAGCTGAATGACTTATCTAAAGGCAATAACCCTTTGTAAATTGCTAAACTGACAGAATTTCAAAAATATGTCAAAATTTGCCTTTTCACAAATAATGCACACGTTTGTACGTCACGAATTTCTAAAATAACAATTATATTATTAGGAAGAATGACAGGCCAATTATCGCGATGTTAGTATTTGTTTTGGGTTTATTACTCGATTTATTGTTGTTGAAACTGTTGACCGATGAACTATTGTGAACTTCTGAATTCATAGTCTCAAGTAAAGAACATTTTCGCGTTAAAAAACCATTGAATATCGGCAAATCATAGGTTGTCAATTGCAATTCTCAATCACGTATTGTTGTTATGTCTATTTTTGATAATTATAGGTGGATAAGTAACGTGTTTCAATGAATTATGGGTTGACCTTATGTGTTTGAAGCACATAGATCTATAGTCTGTTCGTTGGATCTTCCGTCGTACGTCACAAACTATCGCTTCAAAAAACGACGAAAGTTTTACACTGCGTTCTTTTTCTAACGCATTTGGTTTACTTTATCAGACTGAATGTTTTTGTGTCGTTTCTCGAAGCGATAGTTTGTGACGTACGACGGAAGATCCAACGTACATACTATAGGTGCGATATGTGATAACTTTCACTATTGGTTTGAAATCAAACATACTATGAACATGATTATTGATTCAAATCGCTCGGAAAGTAATCTCCAAACAATATCAATATAATCTACATATTGGTGTATGTGTAATTTGCATTTTATCTACATTTAAAACAGTAGCAAATTAAACGCTCTAGTTGAGAATTTATAATTTTTAATGCCGGAACACTGCGACAATTGTTTCGCCACACAGTGGCTTCATCGGACAGATGACAAGTCCGAACTTTAAAAAAAATATTAAAATGAACGTATGCCATGGAAGATTTTTAAAATCTAATTGAACTGAGTGGCTTGGTATGAGCCTGACTTAAATAAAAGTTATTCTTAAACGTGACGTATCTGATTGTACTCCAAAATATTATGAATTCAAATTAAGGTAAAATAGCATTTAAAAATATATAATATAATAATAATATAGTAATTAGTTATTAATTTAATCTTTTTATTTCAGCTGATAATTGGAAATTACGGTCTTACTGTAGAACAAAGCAAAGCCCAAATGACCATATGGTGCGTAATGGCGGCTCCTTTGATCATGTCCAATGACTTGAGGAAAATGCATCCAGAATTCAAGAACATCCTTCTAAATAGAGATGCAATTGCCATAAACCAGGATCCTTTGGGAATCCAAGGCAAATTGATAATGATAACAGTAAGTAAAAACACTATTTTGTGTCAATATAAAAAAAAACACTTAACATTGCACTTATGTGTTTTAATAGTGATTACATAGTAAAAACGCTGATGACATCGAAAATGAATCGACAGACAGGGAACGATAATAATAATTGTTTAAAAAAAAGACCTTTATTGGCATACAAATATTCATATATATATATATATATATATATATATATATATATATTTTACTCTCTTCTAACTTCTTTCTCCCAGCTCAATCTCATCAGAATATCTACCCCGGCCCCATCCTCTCTCATCCATTCATTCACTTTTTTGTTGCTTCCCACCCATTCCTCACACACTCCCTCACACTCATCTGTTAAATGTCTCCACGTATCCTTTCCACTCCCACATAGCACACATCGAATATACTTTTCTCCCATCCAGCCCATCCTGCCTCTCTCGCCTGACCCACATCTTGCTCTCGCCAAGATGACCTTTTCCTCCCTACTGATTTCGCTGTTACCTAGGTATCCTGGCGTCCTCCCGTGCACCTGCCACCTTTCAAACATATCATTATACGCACTTCTTGCAATACACCCCTGCCTTTCCTAAATTTCTACTTGCTTCCCCTTCTCTTTCACCCAGGCCGCCACATGCACTCCATGCTCTAAGCATTCCTTCACTTCACACTCCGACACCCCTACCCTTTCATACATTTTCCTTCGCTCTACTTTCCACTTACATTTCCCCATTCCTACGCACGTTATCCATACCTCCTTCACCAGTCTTTCCTTCTCCAATCCACACACTTTCATCTCATAACTCGCCACTCTCTTCATTGCCTCAATCTGCAGACTTATTCTGTTGGTTTCCTGAAACAGTATGTACCGGGGTGTCGACTTTTCAACCCCCAACATATGTTTCAGGAACCACAACTGCTCTCTCTCTAAGCATTCATGCCCACTTCTCCCCCATACTTCCACCCCATACATTAAAATCGGCCTCACACACGCATCCCACAGTTTACATGCAACTCTGAAATTATTCGCCATCCATTTTCCCCACTTCTCCCACACGATACCAAATACTTAAATACCTTAACTCTCCCAATTACTTCCGTATTCCATTCAAGCTCTTTCACTCTTTGTCCCCTTCCTTTATTTCTAAATCTCATCCACTTCGTTTTCCCAACGTTCACCCTTAGTCATCTCTTATCCATATACCTCTCTACTCTCTTCAGCATATCTTTCATCCCTTCCCAATCTCTTACCATTAATACTATGTCATCCGCATATGCCAACATCCACACTTTGCTTCTTCCAATCACTACCCCACCCGCCTGCCCTTTTCTAAGTACTTCTTCTAACTCGCTTGTATACAGGTTAAATAATAAAGGGCTCAGCGGGCAGTCCTGTCTCACCCCCATCCATGTCCCAAATTTCTCTGATACATTCATTTCCACTTTCGCCACAGCCCACGTTTCTTCATACACTCTTCTTATCCACTATACCATTCCATCACTTACTCCTTTCTTTCTCAAGCACTCTATCAAACTCTTCCTCGGAACTGTATCGTACGCTGCTTTACGAACCACAAATACTGCATAAATACTACCTCTCCCTTCTATCATACTCTCAGCTATCCTTGCCAGGGTAAATATCTGGTCCCTGGTTCCCCTCCCCCTTCTAAACCCCCCCTGACTCTCCGGTAACAGTTCGCTTCCCTCTACTTCTTCCTGTAGCCGGTTCTTCGTCGCTGTCATGGCCATGATGTTCGTGCTATCTCCCCCTTTGTGCACCGGGCACATTGCTGCCACTCACCAAGCTGCCGGTATGTTGTCTTCCCCTCTCCACATTCCGTTTAGAAGCTCCCTAACCTTTTCTTCCCCTTTTCTCCTATCTGCTTGCACATTTCAGCCTTCAGTCCGTCCAGTCCAGCTGCTTTTCCTCGTTTGACCCCCTCAAACGCTCTTTGCACCTCTTCCTCCGTGAAGTCCTCCTTGTCTCCCCTTATCATTCCGTCCCCTACCCCACATGGTATTCCACTAGAACTCTTACATTTCTTTGTCTATTCCTCTAATGGTATTCCTACCTGCCCCTTTATTTCCTCTCTTTTCAGGATCTTCTACATTTCTGCTTCATTTCTACACTTTTTTAATTCTTCACTATTTTCTTCCAAAACCTGTATTTTCTTCTTTTCACATATACTACGATATTTTGCTCTAGCTGCTGCCACCTGCTTCTCCACCTCCCGCCCTGTATGCATTCTCTCATTGCCTTCCTCACTTCTCTTTTTGCATGTCGACATTCTTCATCAAACCACGTACACGCTTTTCCCATTTTCCCCTTTCCTTTACTTCCGCATTTCACTATGATATCCTCTAACTGCTCCATTGATCCAACATTATTCCACTGAACCGTCTTTAGCCTTTCCCTAATATCTCGAATGGCCTTTACTCCACTAACTAGTTTCTCACCTTCCTGTTATTGCTCCAGTTCTTTATCTCTGCCTTATGTGAATAATCACTTTTAATGGTAGATTGTCCGATCCCATACTTTCTTCCACTTCCATTTTTCTCACCTTCTTCTTGCCAGCCCCTTAATGACTATGTAATCAATTACTGACGATGCCAGTGGACCAATGTAGGTTTTCTTCACTTCCCAATCCCCTACTGTACATCCATATAATAATTCCCATCTCTCTTCCATCACCCAGCCGTTCACTCTCCTGCCCTCGCAGTTTATATGTTTATCCTGAGATCTTCTTTCAACCGCTGTACCATCATCGTTAATACCTCCACCCCAATTCCCCATGTCTTGCATTAAAATCACCACCCACCAAATACCTTCCTCCTTCTCCAGTTCTACAATCGATTTCCTGTCGTATTTCATCCCAGTTTTTATTAATATATACCACTCCTACGTTTATTCGATACGTTCCCTGCTGATATTTAACCCATGCCAGACCTTCGCCACCCTCCATGAACTCTACCTTGCCTTCCTTCATAGCCATTCCCTTCACTGCCGATTTTGTTACCCGTTTCATCGCTCACCTGAAGCCCCTCGATAGCCAGCCTTTTATATCCTCCTACTCTTCCATTCTCACCCAGGTGTCCACCAATCCCACCAGGTCCTTTCCGGTTAACCAATCATCGAAATCTTTCTGCCTTATACCGTTCTTGTATTTGGCCTTTATTCCAGCTATATTCCACAACCCTAGCGTCATGAACCTTTCACTACCTGAACAATTCATGTTTTCCAATTTGCCATTATTCTTGCTTACTGTTGTCATTGCCATTTCATTTGTGCGTATTCTGTCTAATATTGTTGGTCGTTTTTTGAATCATTTCTTCTTCTCATGCCTTTTTCTTTTTTATCCCAAACAAACAGCTCCTTATTTAACACGATTAGTTCATACCCAATGTTTACTTTACTTCCTTTCGCCTTTTCTTCCCTAGCTATGCTTCTTATTTCTCTTTGCATTGCTCTTTCCTCCATAGTTAAGTCATTGTCTATATATATCCCTGTATTTCTCAGAGAATTTTTTCTTTCATTATCTTCTGCTTTGCACTCCATGACTCTACTTCTAATAATAATTGTTTAAAGTGTTTTTATTTTTATTGATTAAAATATATCATGAAGTAAGTGACTTCAACCTTAATCACTATTTTATGTATTTACACACTTATTTTTTGATCTTTAAACTATAACATATTCTCCCACTCTTCCCTTCTCACCCAGGTGTCCACCAATCCCACCAGGTCCTTCCCGGTTAACCAATCATCGAAATCTTTCTGCCATATACCGTTCTTGTATTTGGCCTTTATTCCAAAACCCTAGCGTCATGAACCCTTCATTACCCGAACAATTAATGTTTTCCAATTTGCCATTATTCGTCTTGCTTACTGTTGTCATTGCAATTTCATTTGTATGTATTGTGTCTAATGTTGTCGATCGTTTTTTGAATCATTTCTTCTTCTCATGCCTTTTTCCTTTTTATCCCAAACAAACACCTCCTCATTTAACACGATTAGTTCATACCCAATGTTTACTTTACTTCCTTTCGCCTTTTCTTCCCTAGCTATACTTCTTATTTCTCTTTGCATTGCTCTTTCCTCCATAATTAAGTTATTGTCTATAAAGTTCCCTGTACTTCTCAGATAACTTTTTTTTCATTATCTTTTGCTTTGCACTCCATGACTCTACTTCTAATAATAATTGTTTAAAGTGTTTTTATTTTTATTGATTAAAATATATCATGAAGTAAGTGCCTCCAACCTTAATCACTATTTTATGTATTTCCACACATATTTTTTGATGTTTGAACTATAACATATTGGTACTGTGACTTCAAGTGGTGTAATATCAATTAATGTAAAATTGATAAATTGTCTTAAACATATCTTACATACTTAGGAAATACAAGCATTCTAGTGGTTTAAACATGTCTTTGAAGATAATTTTGCATTGTGCTAAATATGATTTCAGACATGTAACGACGGCTGACAGTTATATCATTCAATGCCTGGCGGTGCTGCAGTATGGGGAGTAGTTGTTTTAACTGTTAGCTGAAATGTAAAAATTGTAAACTTTTATTCACCTGAAGAAGCAACAAAATTGCGAAATAATTGTAGTGAAAATAAACACACATTTTGAAAATCTCAGTTATTTACAACTTTAATATACAAATGTTAGCTGAAGTTTTTACATTATAATGTAAAACATAAGTGCAGAAACGCTCATAGAGATTTATTTTTCTCATTATTAATTATCATTATTAATACTGCACTACAAATTTCAATATTTAATTTGCATAAAAAAATGTTCGTTTCATTTACAGAAGAAGAAGATTCATGTCTGGACCAAGAAAATGTTGCCAATGGTTGACGATGAATACTCGTTTGCAGTTGGATTAATAAGCAACCGCACTGATGGATTCGCTTACAAAACTGACGTTAGTTTGAACGATATTGGTTTAAATGCACCAAATGGATATACTGTTCAGGTAAGTTTACTTAAAACAAGTGATACGCATCTAGTTTTTTTAAATTAATATTAAAAATTATGTTACAAACAATTACAAAATACGCACTTGATAAAAAAAGTTTTGTCTAGTTTCTGAAACTTTACATTAGTAAATTAGTAACTTGTATTTGATTTTGAAATGTTTTATTTATCCAGTTGATTTATCAGAAGTTTGTTAACAATATGGCATAGTGACAGTTTTGGATTAATATTATAGGCCATGAAGCTAGGTAAAAATTTAATTCACTCTTTCATCTTTATAACTTAACAAGATTTTCAAATTAAACTTTTGTTCACGTTTTTAATGATATGCAGATGATCGGAATGAGGTATTTATTTAGCTTTTGAATAACTAATGTCTTGCTGTAGAAGTTTTAATGAGAACGATATGTTAATGTAGGTTTGCATTTGAAGAGAGTTCTTCTTCATTTCAAGATCCTTTGTGATAGTTTAGGATGAGCACATAAAATATGATTTAGAAAAAACATTTTAAATGCCCCATAACTTTTCTTGGCAATAGTAACAATATACTCAGGCATTCTAAAACATACAATGTGCCAGATAATAATTAGAAAGTATTTAGAACAGAGTTCTCTGCCAATTATTTAATGTACTTTTTAGGATTTTCTCACCAGTCAGTTATGACGCACACCCCATGAATAGCAAAAATTAACAACAGGTGAACATAAAAATTTCTAATCATCAAAGAGACCTTCAGTCAATAGCTTTTCTATTTATTTATTCCACCATACCGTTAAATTGAGGTTGTAAAGCTATCATTCTCGTCTTATTGATTATAAGGATTCTGCAAAAATGTTGAAACAAATTAGTTAAAAATATCTCCCTTGATACGAATACAATTTTAAATGTATAACATATTGATTCATTAACTAGTATTGCTAATATTGATGTTTTTAGCTCGCTAACTAACATGCGTTCATCCGTTTACTAATTGAAGTAATATATTATTAAGGCGATGTATTTATGTTAGGGAATTATCTAGCAACTTTAATTGGGATACGTTCAAATGGACTGCCAATATTTTTCTTCGTTGAATTGCTTGTCGTAAAGAGTATGCATACCTTGCACCACTCTCATGTCTACCTTACAGTTTACTCAGTTGTTTGTTCAAAGTCTTTGATATACTCAAATAATTACCGAACAAACCTATTTTGAATTTCTTGAATTACTTCCGATATTCTGCTCTTTAAACATATGGATTTGCCTCTCATTTCTTCCTTCTTAAGTTGGCTTGGAATTCGTCTTCATCCATTTTCGCAATATCAATACAAATATATGCTCTAAAGAAGGGAAAGCGTTGTGCTGTCCTTTGCTCGTCACCTTGGGTGGCTAAATGAGTGATAGAACAAAGGAGGGCTGTCCCAGCCAGGGGGCACAACGGGCCTAGTGAGGCATAGGTGCTCTGGTCAATGATTTGATCAGCCTTGGAAAACTCAATCCAGAACTCCAGAACATGCTCTAAAGACTTATAGTAGGTAGTTCTTTTAGGATTTGTAGGAACATAACAATATTTTCTACAGACTCTTATTTTGAATGGAAAGTGTCAAGACTATTAGAAAAAATATATACAGATGACTATTATTAAAATAATATTTAATTATTTTTACAATTTCAAATATTTTCTTTGCAGTTTGTAATGTTATTATTAAACAATAAATTAATTTCAGTATAGTTTGTTTCAAAAGCGGCGTACTCTTGACCTGCATCAATGTATGGTGTATCGAGGTAGGTCAAGGGTACGCTAGGTTAATGTACAGAGGAACGTTAAGTCAATGTAATGTATATATTATAAAGTAAACGTCCTAGGCCTTTTTTTAAGTTCAAGGTAATCAAGCAGATTAAAAATTATTTTAATTCAAGCTTGAATCTGATCAGTTAATAATTTAAACACTTCTAACTAAAAAAGGTCATGAGAACAGCTACGATCGTCGCTCTATGTTAATTTATGAATAACACTAAAACATTTAGTGTGTTTTTACGACTAAAAATATCATTATCAATTCTTAATAATTCAAACGTCGAAAATTAGGAACCGTTCATTATTAACTAAACGTTAAATGCGTATCGATTCAATAATTTATAAGGCACAATTTGCATACATAAATTATCATTATGTATGGTCGTTGGTTAGTGTGTTAATGAAACTATGTTCTTATGTACGGCCTCTATAAGGCTAGAAGTAAGAAGGGTTACTGCAGCACATAAGTTCTCAAATATAACAGAAACTGGTTTTACTCGTAAATACATTTACAGGACAGGTAGATTTCTCAAACGCCAATTATCTTTACACACATTCATCTCGTCTGGTAATAAAGCAGACGAAAGGTTAAATAGAGAAGAAAAAATCAAATGTTGGTTTTGTTTCTGGAACCTAATATTTTAAGGTGTTTTCATTCTTATTGATCTCAGTGATATTCCATGGAACTTATCTCATCATAAATTAGGAAATTATATTTATCAATCCGTACGAATAACTTTATTTTCCAATTAAGTTATTATACAGAGTCCGGCAGAGATGTATGGCGTTTTTGTAAAAATCATAACTTCGTATGATCTTTTGTTGAAATTTTATAATTTCCTAGTGTGGATTATTTACGCATTATCGGAAATTTTCAACAAAATTGTGCGACGAATTCTCTTGTGTTTCCATAAACTTCAGAAGCCGAGTTGTAAAATTGTCATGCATCCTTCTCAATAAATACGCAGACCTTTAGGTACCCTCACAGAAAACAATCGCAAGGCGTAAGATCAGACGATTATGGGAGGCCACACAATGTCCCCTCGTAGCAAGGTTTGGTTGCAGTTTCTGTATAACCATCATTTTGTATGGGTAAAAGTGTACATCTAAATGCAAAATACTCATTAAGCACCTTGATTAAAAATAGTGGATGTAGACAATGAGTCTAAATTGTCGGTAGTTACCAACACCTATGTTGGCTTATTTACTCTATAGTACCCTTCCTCTCCATTTTATTTATGATCCCATTAGGACCCTACCTCTTCATCAGTCTTCTAGCTCTCTAATTAGTTGAGTTTTGGTAATTATTTTATATTGAATGATTTTGGTCCTCCCAATTTGTTATCACTGGAATTGACTTATATCATATTTTTAACATTGGCCTTTCCTTTGTTCTGTTCTATTATCTCTAAACCTTCTGTCTAAAGATGGTAGCAATATCACCAAACGGTATTAATCTTCTACTACACAATGTGACAGACAATATCCATAAGGTACTTCAAACACATGCATCTCGTTGGAGTCTGCCACATGTTTATTATACTTTTGAACACTAGGAATCAACAACAGATGAATATGGAGGTAGTCTACAACCATAAAAGAGATTGAATCCTTTCACAAATAGCAATTCTATTCATTCGTTTTACTATACCATCATATTGTGAATGTGAAGCTGCTGTGTGTGCTGTGGTCTGTCTCAGTTTCCATGAATAAAGCAAACCTAGGATATCATTTGCTTACATAGCTCTTCTCAAATGTACAGAATTAAATTTAGTATCCATTATTCTAACTTGTCCATAATAAAAGTTTATTAATGTTATTACTCAAAGTTAATTACCATTAGCAGTCATTTTACTCTATATTATCATTATCATTAATACGCATTTAACTCATATAAAACCCATATTTATATAGAGGTGTTACCTGAATTCAAACCATATTCTGTCTGAAGAATGACTTCTAACCCCATTAACGTTCAAAATTTCGTATTTGAGATCCAGTTGGAAAATTTTTATAATAACGATATCCATTCTGAGAATAAATTTATCTTCTATATAGGTCACTATAATTTGGTGTTGCAATGTGATTTATTTATTTATTTATTTATTTACGGTATTACTATTTTACAAATATAGACATTACATAATACAATTAAAAGAAAATATATACATAAAAAATAAGAAAAGAAATAATAAAAAATATAATTCTATAAAAAACTATATATTAGAACGAGACATGTGTATACGCAAGACATAATTAATATAACAGAAATTATTTTAACATAAAACAAATTCTTTTTAACCTGGTGTATACTTTTGGGCGAAAGATCAATCAATTTCAAATGGTACTTAAAACTATCAAAGGAAGTACCGAATAAAATTTATAAAAAATAGGGAAAGAGCAAATCATATTACAAAATCTAACTATCCTGCACAAGGGATTGTTTCTAGCAAAACCACTTCGATGAAAATTTTCTCGGAAAACTTGATGATTCCTTGTTTTTGATGGTATATTAAAATTTAGTTGTGCCAGTAGCTCACTGCAATTTATTAAACCATTTACTATTTCAAACAAAATACATAAATCACAATACAAACGTCTTTCACGAAGAGATTATAATTTTAAAAATCTTAGCATGCCACTGCGACTATAGTCTAATCTGTTTATTCCATTACGCTATGAAATATATAAAAGAAATTTTTTTTGCGCCCGTTCAATTTTTCTACATATTTTAAATAAAATGGAGACCAAATAAATGAAGCGTATTCCAATTGAGGACGTACTAAAAAAATAAATAAATGTTTCTGGATGTCTATAGAAAATACATTGGCGACGCGATTAACCAATCCAAGGGTTTTCAATGCCATACAACATATTGTGTTGATTAATTAAAATGAGAGGTTACGGTCGAAATTAACCCCCAGATCCTTCACATAATCAACTGAAGCCAGTTTGGATTCATTCATGTAGAAAATGTTTTCTACAGTACGTCATCTACCAAATAAAATACTGAAGCATTTGCCTATATTAAAAAATAGTTGGTTGTCACAGCACCATTTATAAATATTTTTTAGGTCATCCTGCAAATATGTAATATCAGTTACATTTTTTATTGAACGGAATACTCTAAGATCGTCTGCATATAATAGAAAATTGTAATGTTTAATATAAGTGTTAAGATCATTTATAAACAGTAAAAATAGAGTGGGTCCGCAGTGAGAACCCTGCGGAACACCTGAAGTAGTATGGATTGCTCTAGAAATGAAACTATTGATTTTAACAAATTGTACTCTATCAGTCAAATAACTCTGAATCCATTTTATAATATCACTACCAAAACATATGTGATGTAATTCATCTACTAAAATAGTATGAGAAACCCGATCAAACGCTTTGGAAAAGTCTGTATACACTGCATCAATCTGACAATTTCTCTCAAACGACTTTAATATATAATCCTGGTAATTAAGTAAATTTGATATAGTAGACTTTCCAAAACAAAAACCGTGTTGCCCATTTCAAATAATATGTTTACAAGAAAACATTAGTTGCTCGGAAATCATTTTATCAAACATCTTTGGAATGACAGATTGGATAGAGACCCCTCTATAATTCATAATATCTTCTCCTACCCATTTTTAAAAACAGGCCTAATGTAACTCTCTTTCCATATTATAGGAAAGACACATGTTTTCAAAGAAATATTAAATATTTTATTCAATGGTGCACAAAGAGAATAGATACAATGTTTGATAAAAAAGCTGGTATTCCATCAGGACCAGGATTACAAGAGTTCGGTAACATGTTAATGGTATTAAAAATATATATTTTACTAATATAGAAATGGGTCAAGTTAATTGAATGTTCAGAAGTTACCATTGATTGTATACGACTGTTTACATCGTTTATATACGAGGGTAGATTGAAAAGTTTCCGGAATGGGCAAGAGATGGCGCGCCTATCGTGAAATTATTATGATGGTTGTCAAGGCTAACCTATTTTAGGTAAGCTGTCAAATTTCAGACACGTGCGTCGTTCCGTTTTTGTTTACTAGGGTATCTTGTGAAGCAAGTCAGGCACTTTTGCAAAAATTGATAAAAACGAATTTCGTGCAGTCATCAAACATTTCTGGATGGATGGGAAAAAGGCGACGGAGATACGAAATATTTTGCAGAAAGTTCATGGCACATCCACACCTTCATTTTTGACTATTAGTTTCTGGCTGAGCGAGTTCAAACGTGGCCGTACGAGCACCAAGGATGAACCACGCAGTGGACGTCCAAAAACGGCCACAAATGAAGAAATGGTCGACAAAGTCCATGATCTCATGTTAGCCGATCGACGAGTGAAGTTGGGCGAAATAGTAGAGACCACGGGCATCTCATATGAACGTGTGCAAAATATCGTGCACGAACATTTGGGCATGAGGAAGCTGTCGGCGCGATGGGTGCCGCGTTTGCTGACTATGGACAACAAGCGAAATCGTGTGACCACTTCGAAAGAGTGTTTAGCCTTGTTAAAGCGTAATCCAACGGATTTTTTTCGCCGATTCGTGACCGTGGACGAAACATGGATCCACCACTACACACCAGAAACCAAGTAGCAGTCGAAACAGTGGATTTCTCCAGGCGAATCTGCTCCGAAGAAGGCAAAGACTGTCCCATCGGCTGGAAAGGTCATGGTCACCGTTTTTTGGGATTCGCAAGGTGTGATACACATCGACTTTTTGCAGAAGGAAAGAACTATCACGGATCATTGGATCAATTCAACGGCATATTGAAGGAGAAACGGCCTCATTTGCAGCGGAAAAAAGTGCTCTTCCACCACGACAACGCGCCGGCCCATTCATCCCGAATTGCCAATGCTAAATTGGTTGAATTGGGCTACGAGGTGGTGCCGCATCCCCCGTACTCTCCAGACCTGGCCCCGTGCGTACTTGGCTCGGAGGCAAGCGCTTTACGTCAAATGAGGAGGTCATCGACGCCACTAAAACTTATTTTGCAGAGTTCCCGAAATCATATTTTTCTGAAGGCTTAAAAAAGTTGGAGCACCGCTGGGAAAAGTGTATCGCCCTGCAAGGGTGCTATGTTGAAAAATAAAAAATAAACCTGTTTAATTACTGCGTTTTCTTGCCCATTCCGGAAACTTTTCAATCTACCCCCGTATACTACAAAAAAATATTCCGCAAATAAATTAACGCAGTCATCCCCTGAATTGCATAATCTATCCTTAAAATGCATATACTTAAGATAACGATCTGTCTTTCTAAATGCATTTATATAATTCCAAAAAGATGTAGAATCGTGTAATATATTTGATTGAATTTTGTTGATGTAATGTGATATAACTTTTCACTTAGTGTTTTGCATTGTGAACGTAGGTGTTTAAACTGTTCATAGTCAGTAAAGCTACCATTTCTTTTATATTGAGCATGAGACTTTAGTTTCATTTTCATTAGTCTAATTAAAGTAGAATTAAACCACTTCGGGAAAAAGGATGATTTATTGCGATTAATAGGAACATATTTCTAAAATCGCATACCTGCAGACAGAATAAAATGTATCAAGAATAACATTAATATCATCGCAAACCAGGTATTCGTTCCAAGAAATGCTCGACAAAAAAATATTTATATTAGTTTAGTTAGCAGCTTTAACCCTTTGCACTCGTATGTCCCCGTACGGGGGACATCACTCGTTTTACCGTTGCGCTCGTATGTCCCCTTACAGGGGACATCGAATCTCTACGCTCTTATATCGCTGTATCGGCACTAAATACTTCATATTTTATCTTTTTAAAGTATATATCTGTCATCAAGTGGATAAATTAGCGGCGGAAGGGTTTTTTCTGGTCTATATAAGCAAAATGTTATGGTCGCTCGAGTTAATATAAAATAAATAAATTCAATTAAATGAATGCGTTATTGATGATCCGGATATGATTATATTTTATTCACTTTTTCAAATATTTATAGACGTCCAGGTTTGGGTTACAAATTTAGTTTAGTGTCATAACGAACGTCACCCGAGAAAGTTTTGTGTTATAGTTATATAGTACTTATATTTTTTTATTTTTTATGTTCGCAATGCCTAAGTGATGTTTCTAAGGTAACATTGAAAATGAATTTGAGAGCAGTGACGATGAATTTTATATGGACTATTATGATAAAGAATTAGAGTGCCCTGAAAGTAGTAACGAAGGCTGCAGGGAAGAAGCTGCAGAAAATGATACTAGTGGTAGTGACATTATAGTTACCCAAAGAAATCGGGCGTTACCTTTGCCCAGTACAAGCAGCAAATTCCTCTGACTCTGGATCTGGATCTAAATTTGTACGATGGGAGGACAGAGAGTTCAGCTGTACGTAGGCCCCAGTGGGCCCTTTGTACGTCTTCCCATCTGAGTCCTCATTCCTTGCTATGGTCTAGCCACACCAAAGGCATTGGCAAATGCCAGGATAGCATCAGGCATCCTAAGAGTCCCTTAGGATGCCTGATGACATCCCTTTCCCCAGTGTGGATTCACGTAAGTTGGATAGAACCGGACAGTGCAGAAGCACATGCTCGACGGTTTCCCTTTCCTCGTCGCACCTTCTGTAGATTGAAATAGAGTATAGTCACAATCTATTCAGGTGCAATCTTAGATTACAGTGTCCTGTTAGAAGCCCTATAACTTTCCGTAGGTTTTCTAGGCATACAGTATCTGGCTTTTAGATTTTGTGGTGTTCACCTCCTCCGTTGCTTACAAACCAAGGATGGCAGCTTGGTAACATGAAATCCTTGATTTTCTTCCTTCTTGTGACCAGTACCAGTTCCGTTTTTGTTGTATTTACAAATAGTCTTTGGTCTATGCATAATTTGTTTACTATATCAAGAACATCCGACATACATTTCGTAAACATACTTTCCGAGTTGCTGGAAAGTAGGATCGTGATATTGTCGGCGTAACCTACTGTGTAGAAGCCTTGCCTATTCAGTGATTCGAGTAGTCCGTCGACGACTAGGTTCCACAGTAAAGAGAACCTTTAGCAACCATACATACAAGCCTCGTGTCACCTATTATAATATTGGCTGTTCTCCATTGCACCATATTAGAGATCCACTGGCCCCCTGTGAACTGTACAAAACTCATTGACTCTTTTAATCTTTTTTTCGGATGAATTGATGGAAAATTGTAGAAGAGACGAATAATTATGCTCACATTAAAATTAAACAAAAAAGCTTATCAAAGAGATCTACCTGAAATACATGAGTGGTCCTTACAGTGGCAGAATTTGAAGCCTTTTTACGAGTTATTCTAAATATGAATATTATAACGGCTAGCCATCTGCAGGAATATTGGTCCCAAAACTTCAGTACCAAAATTCCTTTCATTGGTGCCATATTTAGAAGGGACTGATTCATGCAAATCTTTTGGATGCTTCATTTGAATAAAACAGATCCAAACTATCAAAGTCTTTGGAGTCGGGTGCAAAAGGCCATTATTTAGATTTTTTTTGAGAAAAAGTTGAAGGAAAATTTTGTTCCGTCAAGGAAAATTTCAGTGTATGAGGCTGTAGTTGGATTCAAAGTTTTTTGACTTATAACCCAAATAAGTGTGGAATCTGGATATATGTATTGGCAGATGCTAATACTGGAAACATATATATTCAATTTTGCCTTGACATCAGAAAATTTAGTAAGTTCTGACCTTCCTATAAGTTCATGAGTTGCCAAATTAACCTGCAATTCATACCCAACTCTATAAAAAGATCCTAATTTTCCGATTATGATACAATTTATAAATTATTGGCCTGGAAAGATAAAGGGCTCAGCCAATAAACAGAAAAATACTTGGAGGAAAGTTGCAGAAAGTGAACAAACCCAGGGTTGTTATTAAATACAACAAATATATGGAGGGTGTTGATACAGCTGACTCGTACTCTGCATCATATTGCTTTTTGCGAAAATTGTTCAAATGACCGCAAAAATTATTTTTTTTGTCATGTATTTGCGCTGCATATTTGTTATACAAAATCGACCAACGTCGACAAAAAAAACGCCTCATGACGTACCTATAATTTGTCGGGCAATTGGTTGATGAACTCACAGGAAATTATAGACAATCCTCCAAACTTCCTGGTAGACCATCATCAACTGATAAGAATGAAGGGTTAAACGGCAAATTGCAAGTATTACACTAGTTATATGTGCAGTACCTGTACTCAAAATCCTGGAATACATCCGGGGTCTGTTTCGAGCGATATCGCACTCTGCAAAATTATAAAATGTAGTTGTTTCTTTATGTTGTGCTTTATATTTTGTTTCTTGTTTTCATTGTCTTTTAGTTAGTTTTGTTACAGTTACTTAGTTATAGAAAACAGAAATTCTTTGGTTAACCTGTGATGATATAACAAAAACATTTCTGTTCCGAGTATTGCTATGGTGGAGGTGCCGGCATTACGTTCCGCCCTTAAATATTGTTTATATAATTATATTTCCTAGATATTTAATGTGATGTAGTGTACTACAGTTAAGTATTCTTATTGGCCTCAATAAATTATTTTTACACGTTAAAAATAAAATATTATGTCACCACATCCCCATCCTAGGTCAAGGGGTGTTTTCAGGGGTTATATTTTAAAATTTCTTATTTAAGGATGGTGAACCTTCTAGTTAAATTTAAACACATTTCCATCAAAAAAATTCATCTTGATCGAACGTGAAAAAAAATTCCGAGTTACTGGCCAACTGTCTCAAGAATAATTACGAGTGCAAAGGGAATTAAATATATAATCATCATATAATAAGGATTCAGTGATATCATTAGTGTCCACAGATATTGCATAAGGTATATGATGGTTGCTATCATTAAAAAGAGGATCATCTGAGCGTGATACAATAACATCTATATTAGAAAAAACTAAATCTAAGAAAACACCGCGATTGTTGGGTATAATACTGATTTTACGTAAATTATGATATTCTAATGTTTCAGCATATGTACAAAATTAGTACAAAATATCTGTCTATTGTTAAAAGACCAAGAGGCAGGTGGTAAATTAAAATCTCCACAAAAAATAAAATGAGAGTGCGGGTATAAATTACAAATATAATCAACGGAAGATCAATAATCAACATAAGATGATATATTTGATACTGGCGGAATATAAACAGTTGAAAAAATAAATTTATCACATACTTTCACATATAATTCCTCAATATTTGATATTACACTTAAGGTAGTGCTATTAAGGTGAGAATAAACTGCTATCAAAACACCTAAATACTGAAAATTCGCTATCATTTATCGATGAGTCTAACCAAGTTTTAACAAAAATTAATACATCAAAATAAGTTAAATTTACATTTTTATATAAATTACAAATTTTGGAACGAATTCAACCGACATTTTGGAAAAAAAAATCAGTTTTTTGTTACTTTTTCGACATTAGATGTAACACTTGATGGATGGCCGTTAAAATATTTGCTAGTAAGATTACCTTCACCATTTTCTTTGCGATGATCCAGTTCTTGCTTTAAACGTCTAAAATGTTCTCACTGCAATTTGGTTCTGTCATTGGAAAATCTTACAGATTATTTTTCAACTGATCTTGATGCTTTTAAAAGATTGATAGTTGAACCCGAGAATCCATTATTAATTTTATCGGCCTCGGTTTACTTGATGCTTTCCCAATACGAATAACCTTTCGTGGACACAAACTATTGAAATTAGAGCCCGTAATTGTTTTAATAGCAGTTAAATCCTTCTGTACTTTCACTTCTGGTGAACTATTTGATTCAGGAACATTATATATCATAACATTAGCTGCATGCTGCTGTCACTCTTCAAACTCCGCTACCATGTCAGCGTCTGTTGATTTATTCGTTGATTGTGATGAAAGGGCATTTTCCAGTTTAAATGTTGATGTTGTTCAAGATAATCGCAGATTTAATAACGTCGTTAATTATAACAGGCTTTTAAGTTGATGTTTCTAATCTCCATTTCGCTGATTAAACATCTTGCGGTTTTTAGAATAAGACTGGCCATATTTTAAAGTCTATATTACCTTGATTTGTTATATATTTTCAGATCGCCAATTTATTCTGGGGTCTAACATTTTCAAAGGCGGCCTTAACTATTCAATATATTCTTAAAATGATAATAGATAGAGATAATGTTTCCAAGGTCTTTTCAATTGTATCGGGATATGCAAGTGCTATTAAACAAGTTATACCTTTTTCAAAGTCCTGCAGGCTTTTATCAGAATTTTGGCAGCAGCGGATATTAATAAATTTTATCAAGGTGTGTTTGATCACAACTAATTTCCAGGTACTTGACTATGTGACAATACTACTTACTTAGTGTAACAGTTCGCTAAGATTTTGATGCTTATAATGCTAGATATTTTCAACTTGACGTCGAGTAAAATCTTTTGTCAGCGTGCCACTGCTCTAGTCGGGAAATAGAACATAGTCGCTGGGATCCAGGTGAAACATTTTTTTCTTTGCTTAAAGTGGTTATAACCTCATCGTTAAATCGACCTAGTAATACATAGTAATATTTCTTATTGATAGTTTTACCATGTTTAAGATAATCAATGAAAATTGCCATGCACATCTCAAAAAATACTAGCCGAAACCTTATCGGCTGATTTTGTATCTTCAGGCGCTTTGGACGCCTTTTACCAACCACTTGACTGATAGCCAATTGAACTCCAGTGTATAGTGATGGATCCATATTTCATTTACTGTCACAAATCGATGCAATAATTCCTATTTATTGCGGTTTTGCTTTGAAAGTCCACGTTCCGCTCTTTGGTCAATTATCAAAAAACACAGCATCAAACGCGAGTATGGCTTTGCCATGTGTAATTATTTATGGATTATATGACCAACGTGTTCTTTTAAGATGTCTATGATATTATCTAGCCATTGCAGCCATTCAACACGATTTCACTGATTTTCTGGATGATTTTTGGAGTGACTGCCTTATTTGGCTTTCCTGAAAGTGGTGCATTATATGGGCTCAGCAAACTAATATGTAATGGATAAATTCGGTAAGAGCAGATGTGCCGTAGTATTTACCAAGCATTTGCTTATAGTTTTACTATATCAGAATGCAATTTTTAATCAAAACACGAAATTCACTTTCTCCATCAGAATGCAATGAATCAATCAAAACACGAACACGAGGTAGCGTTATTTCGAAAGCTATAACTTGATTTAAAGAAATGCCATTTTTTTATTTTTTATTTGTGGCGCTATCTATATATCAGGCTAAAAAAATTCAATCCTTGTAGTAGCTCGGTTTAGTTCAAAATAATTTATGTAAAACATTTGTTTTATCCAAAAGTGGTGCTCTAGACAATTCGATACACTCTCCGATCTATTTGGTGATACAGCAGCCATAAATAGCTTGAGAATTGTTCCAAAAATTTTGACTATTAAAATGAGATGATTAATTTTACCAAATAAGAATAGAATAATCACATATTTTATTTTATTTAATCTTTCCAACCTTCCTTTTACTTTCTGTTTTTTTGTTCTATTGTCCCATAAATGTTCTGCTTCATTATCGCCGAATTTTTTAAACATTTTTTTTTAGATTTTATAGAAACTTCTCTTCAAAAATTGTAGTATTTTTAAGCAATTAATTCTCCAAACAGCATGATTTTTTCAAGAAATCCGCAATTTTATTGTAATTTTTTTAGGTTATTTATTTTTTTACTTTCAACAAGTCTATACATTTTCTAAATTGGAAGAATTTTTTACGAGGGTTCTAGAAATTTTGTTGCTGAAAATATCAAGAGGCCTTGCCTTCCTTGAGCCGTTATTGTAACATAATCTTATTGCTATTCATTTCTAAATATGCTGGGTATAAAATTATTGTGATGATTTTATCTTTAAATTGCGTTTTTATATACACAACCCGCAAACATTCTGAGCTCTTTACTCGTCTCCAAATTTTCATTTTGAAATGGTATCTAGAAACCTCAAAATAGATATTTCCCATGAACTTATTTTTTAATTTGATTTCGAACACTTCAAACAAACATACCATTGCCAGCCTCTACTTTATAATATTTAAACATATATTGTAATTGTTCTCAAAAATTCCACAGTAGGTAGAATATGCAATACAAATAATGAAAAAAACGAATGTGCTGTAGCATTACAATAAATTTAGACGACGCATGTAAATAAAACGCCTGACCCTATTTGACTTTGCACCTTTAGACGTCTAGGAAATATTATTGACTGTTATCTCTGTGGTCGTCTCGCTGACAAAGAGTTGAACTTTAACTCACTTGTAGATAAAAAAAAAACAATATATCAGAAAAAGGAAATTACTCATAATAAGTTTGCAAGTCATTATTATTGGTGTTAGAAGCGATAAGTTAGTATGTCAATTTTCATGACCTATTTTTATGCAAATCATGAATTGATATAAGTAAAATAAAAATACTAATCCGGGTAATGAATTGTTAAACAATATAAACGAACATTTAGTATTCAAATATTTATTGCAAAATAATACTTACTTATCAAAATTAAAACATACATTTTTTCCATAGTATTAGTAGTAGTGGTGATTGGCTATAGGTCTCGTGGTCCTTCCGCCGTGTTATTTATGTATTTCTGTGTGTAAATGAATTCGTTACTTGGATCGCCCCCGTCACGCTAAAGCGCCCAAAATTTTATGAATGTTTTTATTTTTATTAATTTGTTTATATGTATTATTCAAGAAAGGAGATCGAAGATAAATAAATAAATAATTCCGATCAACCCAATTGATGACCCGAATTAGCGATGCTGCACTCTCGCTAATTCAGGTGCAATTTACTTAGATATGGTAAAAAATAAGTTAATTTGTCTTAAATGTATTATTAGCCCTATAGCAAGTTCTGGATCTCGATTTATTCGACGGGAGGGTAAAAAGTTCCGCTGCAAGCAGGGCCCAGTGGTCCCTTTGTACGTCCACTCATCTGAGACCTCATTCCTTGTTACGGTCAAGCCAATTTAAGGCATTAGCAAGTTATAAAGCTTTAAAACGCGTGTCTTTACACAAATTACTTATGATTGAATTCAAAACCTTTAGGGAAGAGTTAAAAATATCCTTAACATTGAGTATAATCCAGTTTTAATACAACTAGAAAGTTAATAATCAAATCTCAGGTGTTATCTATGAAGATTGTTTAACTGAGCTAGAAAGGCAGTAAAATTCTTTTTAACTTTAATAAATAACCTTATATTAGATGAACGTGTAAATCAGATAATACAATTTACAAATTTACAATCAAATCAAAAAAATTTTATATTACTCACATTCAAAATAATTTTAAGCGGTCAAAAAATTAATTTGAAAATCAATTGATTATCCTGTTGTTTTGAGCTTATATAGCGTTCACATATAATGATTAAAAATTACAGATAGAGTGCCGAAAAGCCTAACATAACCCTTAAAAGTATTCAGTTTAGTATACATAAGGTGCTTATCCGATACTGCATTCTTTAAGAATTCCATCAAGTTTAAAAAAGCGGTGATTTATATCTGAACGACAAATGACGTCCTAGAGGCCCTAGTAAAGTACGAAAATGATGATTTGGAGAAAATGCTCCCTGGAATAACATACCAATTGATTCCCAAACGCCTGCATGAGATGGGAAAGATCCAGAAAGAAGGAAGATGGGTTTTGACGAAACTCACGGAATTCAACCAAAATCAACGGGTGACAGCGTGTTTTTGTTTGTCTTACTTGCGAAAAGAGAGAAATTGATACACTATAACAATCCGAAACGCAAAAAGTTATGAGTAAATCCCGGAGAATCATCAAAATCGATTACAAAACCCAATCGCTTCGGAGGGTTCCTCTCTGCATTTGGTGAGATATGAAGGGCGTGCTTTATTATGAGTTGATTTAAGCTGACAAAACAGTTACTGTGAACTGCTACCAACGTCAAATAATCTGTTTGAGTCAAGAATTGGAACGAATTGGTCGTATACTGGCAGAGGAGAACGTCCAGTAAAATTGTTGCATGACAATATCAGGCCATACGTTGCTTCTAGTACAAAGACATCATAATATATTCATCAGAAATTACTCCATCAGATTACTATCTGTTGCTTGATGTAGCACGCCTTGTCCGAAATGCATTTGGAATCAGTGGATAAGATCCAAAAATAGCTTGATGACTTTATCGTATCTTAAGACGTAACATTTTTCTGAGATGGAATTCATCAACTGCTTGAAAGATGACTTAAAATAAGACGAAGCAACGGCAAATACTTTGATTGAACTATTAAATTTATGTTTTTAATAAACCTTGAATGTAGCTGAAAAAAACTGGATTATTCATTTGCACACCTAGTATTTAAAATTCATCTACATACACCAGCGCCAATAAAATTATAAAAATACAAAAGAAATGCTCTCTGTGCAGTACAAAAAGAGTAATCAGCATACTACTAGAGAACATGAACACATAATGAGATAGATGAATATAATTTTCTTAGAGGATCGTCGAATAATGTCAGAATTTGTGTTCTTCATGGGATAATTAATGGACCCCTGAACTCACCTTAATATTTTGTCCCAAATAGAAGAACTCGTTGCACATTATATACTAGTGACATAGCAATCCGAACCCCCAGTGTAAATCATTTTATTTTCATAATATTTTGTACAATTGCAAGGGAAAACAGTAAACAAATAAACAAAATTTCTCTTCGATTCAACAAACTTTATGAAAAAAAAAAACATTAATAATCTGTCGATGCAACACGGAGGGCTCTCTAAGGTGCCTAGGTTCGCTTCTAATTAGGTGATTAATGTCCTTCTGTGGTATCTCATTCCAAGCAATTACTAACGCATTTCGAAGTGCTTCTAGAGCTTTATTGGGATGCTGCAAATTAAGGAGCCTTCGGCCCACGATATCCCACACATGTTCAATTGAGATAAATTCCGTGACGTCGTTGGCCAGGGCAACAAATTGATTTCAGCGTGCGCAAAGAGGTTAATTCTGGCTCTTGCAATGTGTGGGCGAGCATTATCCATTATAGATAAGGTAGGAGATGAGGTTACAGAATTTCTTCGATATAATGCTGTAACATGACAAAAAATTATGGATTTCTTCTTTCACCACGTCGATTCTGGTAAGGGCATCATGCATCCCTAAACAGAATCTAGAATTATCACTAAACACCACATTATTCCATTCCTGGTTCCACATCAATTGTTCTCTACACCACTTCAAACGATTTCGTCGATTCTCAGCGCACCTAATGCGGCCGGAATGAAAAATTCTAATAGTGCTAATCCGGCGGTAAACTGTTCGCATTCCAATCGGTCTTCCATGCTCTTCATACCACTGGTTTTCAATGGACCTGGTGGTGGAGAAACGATCTATTAAAGCCATCAGTCTCAAACGCCGATCTGCACGTTCTGTGGTTCTTCGACGTGGTCCTGTACCTCTAGCTCTTCGTGTTCGATTCTCTTGATCCCATGCCGACAACAGTATCTAAACATCTGTGCACCCCGTCCCTAATTTCTCGGAAAGAAAGTCCAGCCTCTATAAGTCCAACTATCCGATCTGGTGATGTGGTGATGAATCGCTTTTATGTTATTTATCATGATAAACAGCTAAACAGTTCTCTCCGAGAAGAAGAACAAAGAACTGAACAAATGTAAATATAGAAAAGCTCCCTCAACATCATGATAAAGAAAGGGTTTGAGTGAAAGAACATATTAAATTTTATGTATGTTTTTATTTTTATTAATTCATCGAAAGCTAACTGTGAGAGTTTGAGGTAAACGTATATCCATAACCAAATTTTTTCCGCGCTATATACTAAAAGAGAAATATAAACACGGTTATAAAGGGTCCGCCAATAGGGACACGCGAAGTTTGCCGGAAGGGTGCGGCCATGTTGTTCGAGGTAGAGCTGTCAAAGTTGCTGTCATTTGTTCAGTATATAACCCCAAACCACCATGGCAAGTTTGAGTGTCGAGCAGCACGTGCAAATTATTAAATTGTTTTACGAAAATGGGTCATCAGTTCGAGCAACGTTCCGCGCACTTCGCCCATTTTACGGTCGCGATGATCGGCCTGTAGAGTCGACTATCCGTCGATTGGTGGGCAAATTCGAGTCGACTGGTTCAGTAAACAACCAGCCAACACTGACACGTCGACGAAACGCCCGATCGAACGAAAATATCGCTGCTGTCCGTGAGAGTGTGCGCGAGAACCCGAGGGAGTCCATTTTTTGTCGTGCACAGGAACTTGGCCTTTCGGAGACATCAACTCGCAGAATTTTGCATCTGGATTTGGGTCTGCACCCGTACAAAATCCAATTAACCCAGGAGCTCAAGATAAACGACCACAGACAGAGTCGGGCGTTCGCTGACTGGGCTCTGGAGCAGTTGGAAGCAGACCCCCATTTTGGCCGAAAAATCATCTTCAGCGACGAAGCTCATTTCTGGATGAACGGGTATGTGAACAAGCAAAATTGCCGCATTTGGAGTGAGAACAACCCACACGATGTCCACCAAGTGGCAATGCATCCCCAGAAAGTCACTGTTTGGTGTGGATTTTGGGCCGGCGACATCATCGGTCCGTACTTTTTCGAGAACGAAGCTGGGGCGGCCATAACCGTCAATGGGGAGCGCTACAGGTCGATGATAACTAACTTCTTTTGGCCTAAACTGGATGATATGGACACGGACGACATGTGGTTCCAGCAGGACGGCGCCACGTGCCACACAGCCCATGCCACAATAGACATTCTGCACGAGCGATTTCCGGACATGGTCATCTCGCGCGGAGGCGATATCAACTGGCTACCGAGATCGTGCGATTTAACGCCTTTAGACTTTTTTCTCTGGGGCTATCTCAAGTCGCTGGTCTACGCCAACAAGCCTCTAAACACCGATGACCTCAAAGTCAACATACGCAACGCCATCGCTCAAATTGAGGCCGATATGTGCTCCAGAGTCATCGAAAATTGGACCTCCCGGATCCGGGCTACCAAACGGAGCCGCGGTGGTCATTTGAACGATGTTATCTTCCATACTTAATGGGGTCGAATACCCTTTCGAATGAAAAATAAATTTCGTTTCTACCTCACACACAACTTGTTTTATTCAATTTTAAAGTTCACGCGCCCTTATTGGCGGACCCTATATTTGTGCCAAAACGATGTCTTGCGCAAGCACGAGATAGGACGTACGTTTTACATTAACCAATTTTTCGATGCTCAACATTGGTATTTCTGTTATTAGAAGAGAAGAGCAATGGTTAAATGGAGAATGTCTAACAGAAATCAATGCTCATAACAAATCCCATTTCAAATTCACCTTAACTTTTTTCAATTTTAAGATATTTTGAAAAACACAAAATTTGCCAATTTTAATTTTCCTCAATAACTCGATAACACCAAACGCGGCCGCTATCAAACCCTAACATTATTGAGACAAATTTTTTGACGTAAACAAAAACCCCCGATTCGCATTTGTTTCTGGTTATTAGAGCGATTTTTTGTTTTTCTTATGGTGGCCATTTATGCTTTTCAATGATGTATAATATGTTTTTTTTTTTTTTGTTACAAGCAAAATGTTAACAAAAACGTAAATTAATCTTTAAGATAACAATTGAAAGTGAAAAGATATTTCTATAACGAAACGACAACAAAATCATAAATAAACAGTACTTAAGTGTCATTCACTTAAAAGAATTATTCAATATGACGACCATTCTGTTTCACACACTTTTGACACCTTGTTCTAAAAGGTTTATAAACACTACGTAGCGTGTTTCCGTTTATTAATCGTAGTACATCTATTACTCTTTGTTCTACAATTTTCCGAGTTTCTAGTGGTTCAAAACTAAACACTTAATTTTTAGTGGTTTCCTAAATAAAAATGAAGGGTGTTAGGGTCGGGTGATCTTGCAAGCCATTGCTTTGGTCCATTATTTAAAATCACTCTCTCATTAAAATTTATTCTCAACAAATGTTGCACGTTACAAATATTTTGCCCATTACCATCTTGCTTTAACCAGATGTTTTGCATGCCCTCGGGATTACTAATTTGTTTCAAAGCAGGCATTATTTCATTTGTTAATAGCTCCATAAGCTACAAAAAAGTAAATGTTTTCTGAATCTGTGATGTATACTCTAAAAAAAAAATCGGGCCGGATTTTGAAAATTTTGATTCTAAACAAAATGGCGCACGTTTGAACAAAAAAGTTCATTTTCGGCCTTAAATCCTCGTATTAAAACGTTCATAAAAAAGGAATTTAAAAGCACTTTAAAACAAAAAACCCCCGTATTTTTGTAGTATTTTTTATGTAGATTAAGGTATAAACAGAGTAGTAGTAGTAGTAGTGTTAGGCTATCGACCACGTGGTCCTTCCGCCATGTGTCATTTGTGTATTTGTGTGTGTGTAAATGAGCTTGTTACTTTAAAGGATCGCCCCCGTCTCTCTAAAGCACCATTAATTGTATCCCAATGGTGAATGGTACCGGTCACCCATCCGACTACTGACCCGAATCAACGTTGCTGCACGTCAGTTCGGGGCCGTAACCGATGCGCCACCACCGGCGTGTGGTATAAACAGATTTAGACTGATTGATTAATTCGTATTCAAGATTTCTTTTCGCTCGATTTTAAAAACATGGTTTCGAGAAAAACGCGATTAAAGTTTTGACTCATAGTTTTTCATAGTAATAATGTATTTATCTCTAGTCTGCAATGCCTGCGCCATAAAATTGACCTTCCAGGTTGATTTTCTCATCGTCCTGATCCTTTCTTGTTGATTTCTGCGCCATTCGAGCCTCTTTTGCAGCATCTATCAGCTAAATAAGCCGTCGTTGAATACACACATGGCCATTTTAGCTGCAATATCCAACACCACTTATCCACTGGGATTTAATTTTGGAGCCATCGACCACGCAACGGAATTGAAACCAACCGATAAGCATTACCAAGCCGAAGAATGACGAAAAACCGCGTTTTCTCCACAATCCATCATCTGAGACAATAAATCCGTGATAATTTTTAGAAGATTGATTTTGCTATTCTTTTTCTGCGCTTTTCATACTTATGTTGCACACAGTTTCAGTTGCTTCACCAATTGTTTTGACAATTTTCACCTGTCAAATACTTCCGCGCGGCTTTAAAATAAATTTTCCCATATTCTTAAGACTCTAAACTATACTTTAAGCCAAAAAAATCATTTTTTTTCCAAATTCTAGAGTGGCCTTACCCCTTAAGTGACTACCTAAAACTAAAAAAACTCAAAAAATAAAATAAAAATTCCACACCAATCAAACCGCACCAAAATCAAAATCAAATCTTCTTTGATTTACCAAATGTGGATTTTCAGAAGATCAATGATGAGCGTCATTTCTATTGAATACTCTACAATTGTTAAATCATATTTTATCTGTCCATAGTATTTTCCTAGGAAAATTAGCGTCATATTCACATTTTTGGAGGTACCACCTGCTAAACTGTAATCTTGTGTGGTAGTTATTATCACTTAAACTTTGTACAATTGTTGGTTTGTAAGGGTGATACTTGTTTTTCTTCAAGATTATGAGAACAGTAGATTTTGAAATCCCTGTTTGTCGAGCTACACTGTGAACTGATGTGCTGGAATTATTCATAACGTTCTGCATAATATTATTTCGACGTGTATCAGCATCATTAACTTCATAGTTAGCTCGTTTTTGTTCGAAGCTTCCAAAGTTCTGTAAATTGATAACTAGTCTTCTAAAAATTGTCCTGTGTGGTTGTTGTCTTTCTAGAAAACTCTCTGCATACTGCATTTTCATTTTTCTTCATTTGAATATGTGCCATTATCAATACTTATAAATCGTAATACTTGAGAATAAATAATTACTTATCACTAACTACAAGTAGATTACAGGGTTTAAATAAACTTATCACTGCACTAATTGTGCTTTAATAGGTTATCGTTGTGTTTCATTGTTTCACATTGTTGTTTAATTCCATAGCTTACTAATTTTATTGGACAGCCTGTATTTTTGTATTTTTTTATTTATTTTTAAATTAAATGTCAGTATCGTTTCTTTATTTTAAATTATTACTTAGAATATTGTTTCACTTTCCTTTGTCAATGGTGTTTAATTACATAGCCTATTAATGTCATATTAAAGATTAATTTATGTTTTTATTAATATTTTGCTTGAAACTAAAAATTTAAATTAGCAAATTTTGATTTTTTTCTAAATATCTTAAAATTAAAAAGTTAAGGTGAATTTGAAATGGGAGCACTAATTTCTGCAAAACATTCCCCATTTATTATCGATTATTAAGGTACCTAAATTAAAATAAATAAATAAATATAATTACACATAAATTTTACAAAACCTTTATAAATAAAACTTGATATTTCTATTCTAGGAATTTTGAAGAATAAAATATATTTAACCTTGACGTTATCATACACGTGTAAGGCAATTAGATAACCAATTTTATACGCAAATGTATTCGTGATTTATCTTTTGTAGCGACAAATAATAGGTGTAGCATGAAAATCTATCAGCATTTGATTTAGAACGGTTAAAATCTTAGTATATTTAATTATTTAATATTGATTTACATTCTAATTAACATAAAAATGTTTCACTACGGGTTAAATTATAATTTTATTCATCGTAACTAGATATATATATATATATATATATATATATATATATATATATACAATAATATTTATTTGGACAAACCATAATATGTACATAGTAACAATAAATATGGATACAATACAAATGTGAGAAAAATAAAGTATCTTTGCTAGCTAGCTTAACTGTCTCGATGATTCGCACAAATGAATTCATAAATTGTGAGGGGAGGATGTTCATCGTAACTATTTAATGTAAAAAGTATTAAAATTTTGGGAAACATGATTATTAAAGCTAAAGAAATATAGATCACATGATACATGATTTTTGGGATTATAGTTGTCGGTACTAATTGTTAATGCTTATACTAATATGTACTGTAATTGTATTGAAATTATAAAAGTACAAAATTAATATTACATAACATAACCATATATAGCGATTTATTTTTCCCTCAAATTCATATATCTATCACAATCACAAGAAACTATAGTTTAATTTGTTAATAATATAAAATTGATATTTTGTTCTTTTTAATTTTTATAGTTTATATACATTTTTACTCTTTCTATTTTAGTTATTTATTTTATTTTTATTTATTAATTTTATATTGGAAATCACCGATATCCACCTGTTTCATTATAATTGTGGAGAAAGTGTACACTTGTATGTGGCGCATTCCGACTAAGGTCAAGGTTCGTATACGGGTTTGATTTGTTTTTCCTTCTTGTTACAGAATATCTTCGAGAAGGATGAGCCCGACTTCACCATCCCGCCTAATGGAAATATATCGGTCAGGGTTGCACCAACAGGTAATACTTCAATTATTTGATTAGTAATATTTTAAATATATCAATTAATATTTTAAACAGGGTAATATAACTGTTCAAACTGTTGGAACATTTTAGCAGAAATTTTTACTCGCGATTAATTTAATTCAATTATTATTTTGAATGTACATATTATTATTATTATTGTTATTACAAGTCGTATTCTTAGATGTGGATAAATTAAATGAATAACAAACAAAAAAAATACAATAATCGACTAAAGAAGTCTGTAAAAATGAATTGCTTCTTAATTTAATTGAATTTTAAATCATGCAAAAGCTATCATCAGCTGTTACATCAATATTAATTTAAACATATTAATTGGTCGCAAACAAATATAAAAAATTACGTCAAATTAATTTTTAAAAAATTAAAGTTTATATGCTTTAAATACTGTATATTCCACCTATCTACTTATTTAATTGTAAATTATTTTCCTAAATCAAGTATAAACTGATTTAAGGGCATAACCATAGATCAAAAAATCAATTTTAAAAAACATACAGCCATAATGAAAGGTAAAATTACTTCTAGAGCAAAATGCTTTAGAAGTTTAACTTATAAAAACAGTGGTATTAACACAAAAACAGCTGTTAAAATATACAAAATGATCTGCCGTCCACTTCTTGACTATGGTTGTGCCCTCTATACCAATCCCAGCAATCCAACATCCCGTAATATTGAAGTTAGCGAGCGAGCATCCCTCCGTACCCTAACCAAACTCCGACATCCTCTTAATCCTTTACACAATCCATCTAATCAGCTCCTCTATGATACCACTTTAGTTATCCCTATCCTAGAACGCCTTCGATTCCTATCAGAAAAATTCTCCAAAAATCCTTTCAACTTCCATATCTTATCCCAATATTGTCTTCCCAGAAACCCTAATATTAACCCTAAATTTAAAAATCCCAATTCAACCATATTTGATTTCATTTCATCATTTCATCCTTTTACGCATTAACGACTGACGCCATATGACTGGACAAAAAAAGGCAGAAAGACCTCTGGTCGATAGCCTTTTGACAAATTAATACATTAACACCTCATTCATTCTTCATTATTCCAATGTAAATATGTACAAAATTTGTCAATAAATATATGTTACTACTACTGATTTAAGACATTTACCTTTTGTTTATATTGCACTTGAAAAATAAATAAAAAATATCTTCAATAGATAACTTTAAAAAAACCATGTGCGATTATTAACCTACCATAAATATTTTTTACACCTAAAACCCGCCAAAATATAAAGAGAATTGTTGCGACCGTTATTACATATTAATCCATACTTTTTTGGTTAAAACATAGTCAATTTTTCAACTCAATGTTACCAAAATATAAAACAAGATGAATAATGAATGAAATACAACATTTCTTATTATTGCTATAATGATTAATCAGATACTGGTGTATTACACTACAACGTGAACCTGTTTTCTAGCCGACCCACAAAAAAGCTTTAATTTATGTATGGCCTTATTAACATATTAGAATTATAATTAACTTTAATGCTAAATGTAAACATCACAAATTTTAGCAAAAATTAAATGGCTCGACACCTTAATACTAGCATTGCCAATTTACAAGGTTATAACAATCTTGCTTCCATTTATAAATATCTTGATATCTAAGCATCTTTGCAGCCAAATTACATCACCAACTCTAATTCCGCTTAAGATATACACTCTAAAGCACTCCTATCATTACCCAAAAAATGGGTAACGTTGAAACGATATATTTAAATAAATTTAAAAATACGAAAACATTTCGTGAATCTACAACAATGAGTCTTACTAAGACTCTTGTACTTGTAGTCTTAGTAAGACTCATTGTTGTAGATTCACGAAATGTTTTCGTATTTTTAAATTTATTATTTAATTTTCTACAACGAACTAAAGGATTTTAATACATTTTATTATGATATATTTAAAGTTTTCAATGACAATTTGTTTAAAGTTTATTTTAAAACAAACAATTATTGTGAAATTAACATAGATAAAATTTAATTAACAATTTTATCACAGTAACTATAATGGTTAATACATTTGTGTTAGTACGTTACTGTCTTGGTTATCGACTATAGGTCTTTCTGTCGTCTTAAATGCAAAAACTAAATAAATAGAATCTTATGCTAGTTAATTTAACGCAAATTTATTTTACGACTATAATCTATGTGAATTTACTGAAAGCCTAACACTCATTTTTGTTTAAATAGAACTAATAAAGTAAAACATAAAGAAATATTTGGAAAATATTTGTATACATTTAACAAGAATAATTTGCCATCAAAAACAAAAATAATTAAGAAGTAAAAAGAGCCATTTTATTATCATTTCATACGATATAAATATCTCGATAAAATTCTTTCTATAATTGCAAAACAACATTATTAGGCGAAAAGAATTTCATTTGTACTAATTATTTATGAACAAACAAATAAATTTTAAAATGAAGTTTATTACCAAATTATATGCTTAATAATGCTATTTTATTGCACCATTTTCAATAACATTCTTAGAATTGCGGTTTGAGCATTCAGAATAATAATAGTATAATTATTATCATTAATAAATATTTTAATGATATCTTTATTTAAACAACAATTTAAAAGTAAAAATCATGTTGTAATAAAACAATATTTATAATTACTTATTCTAAACGATCTGTAGAATTCTTTTCGGGTTTTTTTACGGGTACACCTAAGCCAAATCTTAACATTACTTCATTTAACTATTTAATTACCAAATTACCATGAACATTTTTCTTTATTTTAATGCTTATGTAATTTTATATTTCTATGTCACCTTTTTTTTGCATCTACATTCGTTAATAATTATTAACTAAAGAAAAAAATAAAACTTACATTTTTATTAATTTAAGAAGAAAATCGACTTTTTTATTTTAATCTTTTCCTTGTTTTTTTTTGGAAACCGTATTGAAATACTAAAAAAAATCACGTAATTTGAAAGACAAATTTATAGATTTTTTTTTTTAGAAAAGTAGAAAAAGAGAAATTGGTGTAAAGTACTATAATTTATCGAAAAACAAGAGATGCTTTCAAATTCTAGAAATCATATAGTACAATTGCTGCAAAATTCCGGTAAAATAAAACAAGAAATAGTATCGTCAAACAAAAAGCAATAGAAATCCAAACGAAGATTAAAATACTTAAATAATACATGAAATAAGTGCCGTTCATTATAAAAAATCCTACCACCTCATTTTGACGGCCAAACTTCATTGACTAATTGAACTATGATCACTTAAGCATCTGAAAATAACCAAACACATCCTGAACGTGTTTATTTATTTATTTATTTATTGTTTTATGAGTAATGACAAATTTGCTGTATCCTCTTAAACAGATAATCAGTGAAGAATTGATTGTAAATAGTGTCAATTTGGCCTTCTAAAAGCTTTTCCAGCATATTTCGCAGCCTCACCCAATTCCTCCTCAATCCGTAAAATTTGATTTTACTTCGCAAGCCTCTCCGAACGACAAGGTGCACCAGTCTTAATCTCTCCAGCCGATAGTCCAACCACTAAATCGGCGAGAAACGTGTCCTCGGTTTCACCAGCCAAGTGCGAAATCATGGTACCCAATCCCTGACTTTCCGCCATCCTGTGAAATTCAAAAGCTTCCGTTACCGTACCGATTTGGTTGATCTTCAAAATAACTCCATTACAAGCGTCTTTCTCAATCGCTTGTTGAACTAATTTCGGACTGCTAGCGGTTAATTCATCCCCAACAATGAAGTCCGCTGTCTTTTGTGAAGGCTATCCACGCTTTCCAATCGTATTTATCAAAAGGATCCTCGATTGCAACGATGGGATACTTTTTCTTATTCCCCTTGTAAAGACATTTCAATTTTTCTGAAGTCAAAAACTTTTTTTTTCCTTAAAATTCAAATTGTACTTCCCTGTATCCTTTCCTGAAAAATGTCGAAGCAGCGACGTCGAGTGCAATTGTAACACTGCCATTATATTAGCAGCCTTGATTATTAAAATTCTTAGCTTAAAACAATCTGCAGAATTATGAAGAAGATATAGCTAGTTCAATGCAATTTACATATCTCTAGATAACTGAGAATATAATTGGATTAGATTAGAATAACACAGCAGGTATAGATATTTGATCGACCGAGTAGATTAGGATATACATTGGCTTGTTCCCCTATGATTAAGTCGTCAAAACTACGATTAGAAGTAAAGGCCGTATTTGGAAAATGATAGCCCACAGAAAATAGAAACACTTTTAAAAAATGAGAGAGACTTTGAGAAAAATAGTACTTTAAAAAAATGGCTGGAGATTTTGACAAACAGAAAAGAAGAATGCTAAAAATATAGTTGATTTCACCATAAACTCGGAAAATTAAAAATGAAGCCAATATTTTTTTTGTGAATGGATATATCTGCAGAAAATCTTTGCATCTACTATTAGAAATCGATATTACCAGGGCTTTATCAAAACCAATTTTCAACCAACGACACGAAGATTACTAACTAGAACAGGAGAATCTGTTACTATTTGTGGTTAACTCAAATCTACGATTACCTTACGCAAAATATCATTTCAGCACTAAAGTTTAGTAACTAACATAGAAATGAAATTAATTCGGAATTAACATCATGATTACTAAATCTTAAGAATGGAATATCAGAAGTTAATGGAATAGAAGTCGTACGAAATAATAATAATAATAATAAATCAACTTTATTTCAAAAAATGTTTACAAAAACACATTTTTTTTTTCTGGTAAACATAAATAAAGTTGCGTCATAACAAATAATAATAATAACTCTAAAATAACATAAAAAAATATTCGCTACACTGCAGTAAAAAAAATCCTTGACACTATATAATTCGGCGTTTAACAATAATGTGTATACCGCACTCTTATACTTCCTGAATACTTCTATTTTCTATATATATTTCGGAAGGTTATTGTAAAACTTAATACATCGGTACATCGCGTTTCACTCTGTTAGTGAAAATTTGTGGGCTGAATACGTAATATCTACACTTCTAATATTGCATGAATGTTCCTTTCTTCACCCAGGAAGATTTGTTTATTCACAAATATAAACAATGAGTACACTGTTAATATTTTGTTAGTCTTAAATATTTCCCAATATGAGTCTCTATATGTTTCCCCAAAATACAGACAGAAGTAACCCTTCCGTCGGTTTTAGACAGAAGTAAAATGATTATTAATGTCAATTTAGTACAATCATCGGAAGCCCTTTTTGTTTTCTTCAAATTTATCGGAAATTATGAAACAAAAAATAACAAGGTAAATTGAAACAGATAGGAACCTACTAATTAAATAAATGAATACCAACTAATATTTTGTATATTTGAGAAATATCAGGCATGCATTATTTATTGATGTGGAAAAGTTATAAAATAAGGAGTTTATTATCAAATATCAGGATATATAGTTCACAATGGACAAAAAGGACGGACCAACATTCTTTGACATAAAATTTATACTGAAGATTTCTCGACTAATTAGACAGACAGAGCGAGGAGACTACTACAAATGAACAGGGAGGAAATTAATGGGAGCAAATAAAGAATGAAAGCATTACAGAGCTTCCGATAGTACATGGACTTCGTTAGTAGTGTTGGTTAAGAAAAATGATCGACTCACTTTTATGTTGACATTACTGCCAACATAATAATGTGATCAGAAATAACAGCTATTCGCTGAAAATGGCAGTAGCTCCCAATGACCGAGAGAAGATCATATTTAATATGGTAATTCAATGTCGACAACATTCGAGTGATTCATCGCGACTTAACTATCTATACTATAACTATAAAAGAACTATCCTCTCTGGTGTACCTCGATATAATCGTTAAAAAAATATTTGAGAACCAAAGTAAGAACTCAGAAGAGGTGTGCTGATTAAGATAGAAAATGCCATCTGTTCAAGAAGGAGGGACAGTACCTAGGGTCGATTTTGGGTCGATGTATACTAATTTCGATTTTTTGTTGGATTATGCACATATTATCGACTGCGCGTTGTGGGATTTTCCAATATCCCTAAACCTCGAATTCTCCATCCTTCCATAAAAAAGTTTTTAATGGAACAGGGAATGCCAGAAGATACTTCAAACCGCCCAATTTTAAATTAACCATTGCCATAAATTTGTTTTAGACACCGATGCAAGTAACAATTGGGAATTGGATCAGTTTTATCACAAATTCAGAATGGAGTAGAGAGTGTAATCAACTACTTTCGTAAGCTGTTGTCAAAACTAGGCAGAAAGAAAGAATTACTTATAGTTATACATTCGGTGAACCATTTTTATAAATATTTATATGAAAGCAAGTTCTTATAATGAAACAAAGAGAGCAAAAAACCAACATTAAATTGTAAAATATTCTCCAAAATTGAAATTGCTCCGTGAGATTGGACAACGGAATGCTCAGATATATCTAAAAATGAGCCCGAAAGAACGAAAGCAGCTTCTCATCCTTGAATCATCAGAATATCATAAAAAGTAAAGTACCCAAATAAATCAACGATAATCATTAATAAATATATCGTTAAAGTTATTATTAGCGTTGCAGCTCATATGAAATACGGGTGCCTTCCGCAGGATATTACTTCTTCGCATAGGAGTACAAAATGTATTACTGTGATGGGAAGATTTTCTAAGACAATAAAACTTGACTTTAGAGAGTAATACAGGTGAATCAACTAAGTTGTTAATTAACTTATATAGAAACATCGCACTGCAAATATTACGCCGAGCATCTCCAAAAGAAAGTTGTAATTGAAGGACCTGCCAGGGAATAATCCATCATTTTTAAATGATAAGTTTTTCAGGAAACGTCTTTCCACCTTTTCAATAGTTAAAGAAATGTTAGTTTAATGGGGATACCAAATAATTGAGGCATACTATAGTTTACTGCAAATTAAAGCAAAATACAGAGTTTTTAATAATTCAATATTGGTAAAATATTTTTTCGTACGCACAACAAAACTCAGCAACTTCAAAGGTGAAGAAGTGGTAACATTTATATGGCTGCTAAAGGCGAGACGATTAAAAACAACCCTTACACTTGTAAGAAGAAAATGCAAAATGAAGGATTCGCATTTTCTTCTTACAAGAATAACTTACAACACAGCACGTATTAATATTTAAAGATAACTTAGTCATATTACACCAATGTACAAGTAATAAATTTAAAAATACGAAAACATTTCGTGAATCTACAACAATGAGTCTTACTAAGACTACAAAACAAATTAATTTGAAACAACTACTTCTCTAGCTAATACTTCGACAGACATTGAATAATACAAATTAATTTGCGTGTTACAAATAGTACAACTATCAAAGCAACACTAGTTTGAACGTATTTCTTTCTGTAAAATGAACTAACTTTGATTTAATGTACGTTAAATAATTTGTGAGTGACTATATTATGATAAATTTGGAACAAAAAATTAATTTAAGCTGATGTAATTAAAATAAATTAGTAAAAGCAATTAAATAATTCAATACTCAATTTATAACCATCTGCAGACACGTGTTTCGATCTCTCGATCTCTTCAGTACAGCTTTATTATAAAATTGATTTCAAATGTAAATAAAAACGTTTACTAAAATAACACGCAAATTAATTTGTATTATTCAATGTCTGTCGAAGTATTAGCTAGAGAAGTAGTTGTTTCAAATTAATTTGTTTTGTAGTCTTAGTAAGACTCATTGTTGTAGATTCACGAAATGTTTTCGTATTTTTAAATTTATTATTTAATTTTCTACAACGAACTAAAGGATTTTAATACATTTTATTATTCAATTATGCTCTTAGTGGGTATTTTCCTTAATCCCGAACGTAATTATTTCCGTAGAATTCAGTAATCCATCTCAGGTATAAATTCAGACCCTCAGTCGGTTATATTTCATTATTGTGTCAGTTGCCGTACATATCTGAGTAAGTTATTTATAGTTCATTATTTTTATTTTAGTAAACGTTTTTATTTACATTTGAAATCAATTTTATAATAAAGCTGTACTGAAGAGATCGAGAGATCGAAACACGTGTCTGCAGATGGTTATAAATTGAGTATTGAATTATTTAATTGCTTTTACTAATTTATTTTAATTACATCAGCTTAAATTAATTTTTTGTTCCAAATTTATCATAATATAGTCACTCACAAATTATTTAACGTACATTAAATCAATGTTAGTTCATTTTACAGAAAGAAATACGTTCAAACTAGTGTTGCTTTGATAGTTGTACTATTTGTAACACGCAAATTAATTTGTATTATTCAATGTCTGTCGAAGTATTAGCTAGAGAAGTAGTTGTTTCAAATTAATTTGTTTTGTAGTCTTAGTAAGACTCATTGTTGTAGATTCACGAAATGTTTTCGTATTTTTAAATTTATTATTTAATTTTCTACAACGAACTAAAGGATTTTAATACATTTTAATGTACAAGTAAGTTTAAATTATGTTGAATAACAACAGCGTCATTATAACTATTAATAAAATTATATATTTTCACACTATGAGATTATCAATAAAGGGAGAGAAGATCATCAATAAATTTAAGAAGCAGGAGTAGCCCTAAATTAAATCCTTGAGGAACGACTGAGCTAGAGACGTGACGTGACTTAAAGCCATTGTAAAAAACGTGTGTTAGTTATTAGATCAAGATATGAAGAAATTGAGATTGAGAAACGTTCTGATAATACCAAAGGAACTGAGTTTCCTCACTAATATATTATGATCAAGTATGTCAAATGCTCTCAAGAAGTCTGTATATACCACATCAGTTTGGCAACGTCCATCAATGCACTCACTTAGGTCTTGTGTAAGTACTGCCAAATTAGTTACTTACTGTCGAGCGACCAGATAGAAAACCATACTAAATTAGTGCTTATAATATTTTTATAATAAAGCTGTACTGAAGAGATCGAGAAATCGAAACACGTGTCTGCAGATGGTTATAAATTGAGTATTGAATTATTTAATTGCTTTTGCTAATTTATTTTTAATTACATCAACCTAAATTAATTTCTTGTTCCTAATTTATCGTAATATAGTCACTCACAAATTATTTAACGTACAATCAATCATTTTTAGTTCATTTTACAGAAAGAAATACGTTCAAACTAGTGTTGCTTTGATAGCCTTGCTATTTTGTAACACGCAAATTACTTTTGTATTATTCAATGTCTGTCGAAGTATTAGCTAGAGAAGTAGTTGTTTCAAAAGTGGTTTGTTCTTATAGTTTTAATAAGACTCATTTGTTGTAGATTTTACGAAATATTTTCGTGTTTTTTCTAATTATTAGTTAATTTTCTACAACGTAAAGGACTTATATATTTTAGTAACAATAAAATCTGATTCAGTGATAGTAGGTATACATAGGGTTTCGCGATTTGTACATGATTCACTGATAGGGCTTTTTATTATTTTATTAGGTTCGTAATATTTGCTATCGCCACTTTGCATTTCTCCAGGAATTCGGTTGGTGCCATATTTTAAGTGAATATACTTCCAGAAATCCTTGGGATTGTTGTTGAGGTCACACTCAATATTCACTAAATATGAGAAGTACGACCTAGAAATTTTGGTTTTTGTCAATGCGCGCAATCTTTGTAATTCTGTGCGATAGTACTGAGATGAAGTCGATTTCCATTTAACTTATTTCTCTTTAATTCACTGTGAAACCAGAGAGGAAATTTGACTTTTGGCACATGAATTTAGGAATGAATGATATATCAATCGTTAACTTATTTTTCTTCTTAAAATATACTCTAAAAAAAAACATAAATGAATGAAACACAAATGTAGACAGCAAGAATGTCTGCTTGTTTATCAATTAGCAGTACATTAAACAATCGAACAGTTTCCAGTAAGTATTGCTATGAGTCCTGAATTAGCATTTCTTGTAATTTATCTGTCCACTGAAATAAGAACTATCAGAGGAGGGTTAACTAAGATATCTGAGACATAGAATGGATGAAATCCGTGACGCTTCGACATTACGAGGGCGCCCTAAAATATTTCCGGAATTGACAAGAAAAATACGGTAATGGTGTTTTTTATTTTTCGATGTAGTCTCCTCGAAGATCAATATACTTATTTAAAAGTTGCTCCAGTCTCTTCAAGCCGTCGGAAAAGTAGAATGTTTCGAGGTCTGCAAAATAACTATCTGCGATGACCTCTTCATTTGAGGCAAATCTCTTTCCTGACAGCGAATTTTTCAGGTTTAGGAATACGAAAAATTCGCTCGGGGCTAGGTCCGGTGAATATGGAGATTGAGAGACTAATTCGTAGCGCAACTCATTCAATTTGGACCCGACGATGCCGGATGAATGAGCCGGTGCATTATCGTGGTGAAAAGGCCCCTTTTTCCGTTGCAAATGAGGCCATTTCTCCTTCGATACTACATCTAATCGGGTCAATAAATCGCTGTAGAATTGCCCCGTGATTGTCCTTCCCTTCTGTAGATAGTAGTCCCAAAAAAATGGTCGCCATTACCTTTCCGGCCGATGGAACGGTCTTTGTTTTCTTTGGAGTTGCTTCGCCCAGAAAAGTTCACTGCTTCGACTGTTCCTTCGTTTCCGATATGTAGTGGTGGATCCAAGTCTCATCTACGGTTACAAAACGCATGAAGAAATTCCTTGGATTACGTTGAATCCTGGTCAGGCACTCCTTCGAAACGGTCACCCGTTTTTGTTTTTGCTCCGGTGTGAGCGAACGCGACATCCCTCGTTCCGAAAGTATTTTCATTCCCAAAATTTCGTGTAGGATATGGCCAACGTGTTCTTCTCAGATGCTTGTTGTTTCTGCTATCTCTTTCAGTTTCAATCGACGATCGGCTAACACGACATTCATGATTGTCGCCAATTCATCGTTGGTAGCAGTTTTGGGCGTCCACTGGGTGGTTCGTCACTTTTGCTTGTGCGGTCATGTTTGAACTAGCTCGCCCAGAAGCTGATGGTCAAAAATGATGGAGTTAATCCGCCATGAACCTCTAGCAAAATATTTTGAATTTCCGTTGGCGATTTTCCAGTCATCCAGAAGTGTTTTATCATTGCACGAAATTCTATTTTATCTAATTTTGCAAAACCGCCTGACTTGCTGTACCAAACAGACTCTCAAACAACAACTATTGACGTCTGAAATTTTGGCAGTTGCCATAAAAACGTTTGCCTTTGCTGACCAATTAATCCACTTCAATCATCATGCGCCATCTCCCGCCGATTCTGGAAACAATTCAAGCCGCCCTCGTAAACGAGATAACGATTAAATAAAGTAAAATTACTATGTAAAGAAGAACATCAGTGTTTGTCAAAATAAACGTATGATATGGTTATTTTAATTTAATTCACAGTGATGTTTAAACCTCTTCACAAAATTGCAAACATCATACGATGGGTTCTATCAATTTGTAGAAAAGTTTAACGATGTAATATACCAGATTAAAAAACCATCCTGTGCTAAACCAAGGATTGTTCAATCGAATCATGTAACCCTTTCACCATGAGTGACGCTGTAGGCTGTGTTGTTATAGAGCAGAATAATTAAGCAGAATTTGAGGAATTCATATTTCAAAACTTCCATAGATATAAAAGTCGTAATGGTATAATCCAATAAGAACAACGAGAAGGTGTGTGCAACTGTATAGCAAAATGTATGAAAATATCTGGAAGAATTGATGTAAGAAGGGAGGATAGAAGAGGCTCTGTAGTAGGATAAATTCAACTAGAGATAGGCGTCCAAATAAAGAAGATAATCTACTAACTAGTAATAAAATAGTACTCCCAACCTAGAGAAATATATGGCGCTCATTAAAAACGTTAAAGAATTTACTTCTATGAAAATCAAGAAATCAATTGCATTGTAATCACTGGCTAAAGCACTTCATAATATTTCTCTATTATCCAATTTCTAATTCTTTTGTGCACTTTTATAACTTCTTATTTATAAGATTTCTAATAATTAATTTTTAATCGAAAACGAGAACTAGCAACATGCAATTTAGAATAGTAATTTTAATAGATTGCTTTAAAATATTTCGTAAGATCTGTATAAATGTGAAAAATTTTTAGAAAATTATATGCTTGAATATGTGATATGTGCATGGCTCAAATCTAAGCAGAAAATATCAAAAAGTGTTCTGGTAATACGTCAAGATTTGTTCTATCTTATATTTTCAGTTAATTTAACTTATACACATTATTATCCTTAATAATTTCTTTTATAAACATCATATTCATTTCTTGGAGATATCAAGATATATATAAGAAATCAACAAACAATATTTAGTGTTAAAAAAATTTACTGCAGCGTTAAAAATTTCAATAATTTCAAAAAATCAAAGCAATTACATAAAGGTCATTTTTTAAATATTGATAAGTGGTCGTGGCTAATAAGATTTTAATACATCTTCTTAATATAGCGATTGTATATTTTATAATCGATAAATAATAATTATGTTTGAGCAAAACGTAAATATTAATATAAGAAACTGTGAATCATTATTATTTAAAGTACGATATCCGGGAAAGTGCGTTTTCGTGTTAACATTTGGTTCTCTGAATTTGCATCAGCCGCTAAAAATAATTCTAGAATAAATATTTTCGCAAAAAACACGTTCTTAAAATATACTCGCCACAGCCAATTTGCTAATTTAATATTTTAACCTGCCATCGATCAATTATCTGGTGTTTATAATTAATTTTACTTTACTTTATTTTACTGATTCATATAATAACACACACAGTTAGTATTTAGAAATCAAGTTAACTTTTATCGAAAATAATAATATTTTACGTTCAATAGGTGACCGGTACACGCACAAATACACAAATAACACGGCAGAAGGGCCGGGTGGTCGATAGCCAAACACTACTACTAATTTACAATTTTGATGAAAAAAAGCATGAAAAATTAAAGTAATATTAAGTAGATATTTCACTAGCTGTAAAAAAATTAAATGGCAAAACAAGAGCAAAAAATTATTATTAAAAGTATTTAATTTTATATTAAAACGTTTTCATTAAAAACACACCTTAATTAATTACTTTCATTAAGTTATTCAAGTGTGTTTACTATATTTAATAAATATAGTAAAGGAATGTTTAAAACCATACATTTATTTGTACGAGTACTTCTTACATATAATTCTGTTTAACCACACTTAGGTAGTTTCCACTATCCATATCAAAGAAAGCCGGTCTATAGCATTACTCACACGTTTCTACAAAAATTTTCGAATTAGGTATGCACTATATGTTTTAAACCATTACGAAATCACGACACGGTTCTGATTACTATTTTTACAACAACACTACATGAATTTAATAATTATAACTTCATACACCTTGTCTTAGAAGTGAAATACACAAGTAAGGCAGCTGTAGTATGCATATATTTATTATTATTTATTATTTTAGGATGTTAACCACATCATATTAAGTATTCTTTTGTTATTTGACCTTTTTAGATTAAATATTATTTATAACATGTAAAAGTGTAAAATCAGCATAACTATCTAAAAGTGGATCCTTATTTTTATTGTTTAATTTTACATAATTAACAACCTACAGCGTCAGAAGTAAATTATATATTCAAGTTTTAAACGCTTGTCTACAATTATTTTTACATTCATTTGCAAACCAAATACCTAATGTTCAGTTATAAATAGGTTAACAATTTAATAGCTTAAAATTTTCCCATTGTTTGCAGATATTCTTCTTTTTATTACTTCTTATATTATTATGTAATGAATAAGCATATATTTAAAACCATCAGAATTCTTGAACTACAGAATCGTGTGTTGTACAATTCTAAAAAAGATAATTATTCGTATTCAAGTATGTATTAAATATATTGTCATCAAGAATATCTTCAATTTTTTTAATTTATTCAGAGATGCATTGTACCTCTAAGCAGATAAATTGAAATATTATTTAAAATTTCTAATAAGCATCTCATTAATATTAATTGGGTTATCTATCGTAGCATAGCTTTAAATTAAAAAAAGTTTTCCCTAATGACCACCGTCTGCCAGCTCGATTGACGAGTAGAAAGTAAAATCGTCGCTCATTCGAAAGTTAAGACTCTCGCCTCTTGTTGAAATTTGACGACACACTTTTAACGCGCACACAAAGACGAAATGACATACGATAAATATTCTAAACAGGAAATCGACGACCTGCAATGATTAGGTAATCTCATTCATATAATTTATGCGCGGAATTTCAACCGTGCATACATCCTCATCTGATTCTAATTGAGGTGCTAGAGTAAATCCTAGTGGAACATCGTGCATTTGAAAAGGATTAATTTTTTTAATCTAATTTTGAATAGTGGATTCAATTTTATCGTGTTGTTATTAAGAAGTAAATGTTATAAAACATGTAATAGAAGAAGAAATATTTATAATATAATTATTTTAGTAAATATATAAAATTAACTAAAATAATTTCAATACTATACTTATAATTTCATGAATTTTTATTCTTAGGAGTGAATTTAAATATTTTTGTGCCAATAATAAATAACTATGTTTATTATGAAATTTAAATATTTTCGTGTACTTACATTTTAGCGTATAGATAATACATTATTTATAAGCATCATTTATTGTGAAAGTGTGTTGAATCATAAATACTATCTATTAAGTCGAAGGTGGTGATGTATAATTAAATAATTTCAATTGTTTTTAAGTTTTTTTTAATGGATTTCTTCTACGAATAAAGAAAGTGAAACGTGCGAAAATGTACAATTGAATAATGTCCAATATAAACATAATCCTCGATCTCATCTGATGTGTAACGTCAAAATTTCTCTTTTTTGAACGAACGCTTGGTGAATGGTTACGTAAAGCTCCCGTGTGCGAAATTTCACGTTGCTGGTTAATGAATGTAGATCTATCTTTATAGGCGTAATTATTCGTAGAAACGATTTCGTGTTGCAATAAACACGATACAACATGGAAAGAAATCAAAACAACATACTCCGTGTTGTTGAAATTGAAATTTGCTGTTTTTTTTTTCGCCTCTAATAAAGCTATTTTAAGGTGAATTATTATTTACAACCAATAAGGCATGTTTTTATTATAACATTATATAAAACTAATTGTTTGATACATTCTATAAATAAGAATAGACAGGTTTTTATCGTAAACAGCCACCAATTAATTATAATGCCATGGTTTAATTTTAAATGTTAATTATTCAATACGTCATTTGCATGAATAATAATTATTATGTGAATTACTTTTTTACTTGATTTATTGTACGATTATACACAAACATAATTGTTCTTTTTTTCTTTTCAGGCGGCGTTCTGCTAAAACTCGTTCCTGTTGAAAATAGCAAGAAATTGTATTAAAAAAGCCCGAGACGTAAATGATAATATTAAAATATTTATACCAAAACACCTGTGACTTTAATAACCTTCCCATGATTATTTTTATTTTTTTTAATAATTCCTTTTATTTGTTGGAATTACACGCAACAATTGCATTTCTTCGCCTGAAGAAGCCACAGTGTGGCGAAACAATTGTTGCGTGTAATTCCAACAAATAAAAGTTTTTGAAAATTAAAAAAGTGATTTTACTTTAATACTTAACAAATGAAGTCATAAATACATTTTCTTATAGATTACAAAGTATTAAATCTTATATACATAATTTACAAAAATTTTACAGCATAATGGAAAGATAATCTTAAGTTAGTTCATATGCAAATTTAAAGACCTTTTAAAGTTAATAAATGTTGAGTTGAATAAATTAAACCACGGCAAGTGGTATAAATTATTCGCAGAATTCTTTAGACGGTCAAAAACATTGTTGCTAGCAATGTTGGTGCGATGTAATAGCACCTTAAACAAAGGTCTATTTCTAGTAATCATCATAGTATCTGGCACATAAAAATTGATACTTCTCAGTAAGTTACTACAGTCAATAGTACTATTCTTATGTAAAAATACCAGGTCGTTTATAGTTCTGCGTTTTTCTAATGTACACAAGTTCAAATCATGCATGATTATATCATACTTACCCTAACATGTCGTATTCCCATTTTGAATTCAGCACCTATTAAAAACTTCTGCTGGATTCGTTCAATTTGTTTGATGTCTCCTGTCAAATAAGGATACCAAATAGGTGACGCATATTCTAGAGTTGGGCGAAGTAAGGAACAGTAAAGAATTTTAAGTGTCAATATTCCAAGTGATTGAGATGAACGCCATATGTAAGCCCATAATTTGCGACTTTTGCTACATATATAGTTGATATGATCTTTAAAATTTAATTTTGAGTCAAAAATCACTCCAAGATCTTTTATGGACATCACACGTTGCAATTCAGTGTTATTAATTGTATATTTATTGTTTATAGTTTGTTTATTGCGAGAAAACGATATAATTTAAACATTTTCTATAATTTTACAGAAAGAAATACGTTCAAACTAGTGTTGCTTTGATAGCCTTGCTATTTTGTAACACGCAAATTACTTTTGTATTATTCAATGTCTGTCGAAGTATTAGCTAGATTTTTTTTCAAAATGTTGGCGGTCTCAAATCTAAGCTTAAAAATGCTCATAATATTGTTAACTGCTGCGTTTATTATTTAATTGTTTTAATCGAAACTTGGCTCGATGACTCTTTCAATGATGCTAATTTAAATTTTAAAGGCTACACTGTATTCAGGTTAGATAGGTCACCCTTAACAAGTACTAAATTAAAGGGCGGAGGTGTTCTCATTGCAGTTAAGTCATCACTTTCTGTGGTTAAATTAGTACCTTTATATAATAATATTGAACATTTATTTATTAAACTTAATAACACTGTCATTATAGGTGTATCTTACATTCCACCAAACTCGAATGTTTCGTTATATGAAAATCACACACTGACTATCGATCAAATTTGTATAGATTACCCTAATTTAGAATATATGTTTTGAGGCGATTATAATATACAAAGTTCTCTATGCGATACAATTGATGCATCCATTTCTATTAATAATGTGTGTTTAAGAGATTGTTTAGCATTAAATAATCTGAAACAGTGCAATTTGATTCGTAATGAGCGCGGCGTTTATCTCGATTTAGTTTTATCCAATATTACAGCCTTAGAGATTTCGAAATCAATTGATCCCTTGTTCAAAAATAGTACTCATAACATTGCTTATAGTATAAAATTTAATTTATTAACTGATCATCAGTCTTTATTCACTGATTTTTACCATTTTGATTTTAAATGTGCCGATTATGAGTCATTAAACATTTATTTAGCATGTGGATTGGAAATCCCATTTGAGTAATCCAGATTTAAATATTTCTGTAAATAATTTTTACAACGTCATTAATGAGGGTCTTAACTTGTTTGTTCCGGTAAAGCGTAAGAGAAATTCATCATATCCACGTTGGTTTAATAGTAAATTAATCCAACTAGTTCAAAATAAGAAAAAGGCACATGCTAAGTTTAAAGCCTCGGGCAGATTTGAGGATTATGATGAGTTTAAAATTCTAAGAGCTCAATGTGCAAATTTAAGTAAGTCCCTCTATGATAAATATATTAACAATGTGGAATTGAATGTCAAACGTAATCCTAAGGTTTTTTTGGAAATATGTTAATGATTGCAGCAGGATTCGTGGGTTTCCTAAACAAATGTGTTACAATGGTATTGTTAGTAATAATGGATACGAGTGTATAAATTTATTTGCTAAATACTTTTCAACAGTGTATCGTAATGCTGACTCTCCTGAAGTAACTGAATGTGTTGAGTCTCTCTGCCTTGAATCGCTTTCAGTTAATTCCGTTGACATTTTTACTTATCTAAGTAATTTAAATGATTCTGTATTTCCCGGTCCTGATGGTTTGCCTCCTTATTTTTTAAAAAGATGTGTTTTCTCTTACTTTATTTAAATGTTCTTTATCTAGTGGTACATTTCCGAACATATGGAAGGAATCTTTTATTAATCCTTTGTTTAAAGATGGGGTTAGAGATAATGTTTGCAATTACAGAGGTATTACCCTGCAGTCGACTATTCCTAAAATGCTGGACTATTTAGTTTCGAAGCAAGTGATGTGGACTTACAAACGCAGTATTTATGAAGAGCAGCATGGTTTTGTTGAAGGTAGATCTACTATAACTAATTTGTTATCATATCAGCATTTTATTCTACGTGCTTTCGAGAGTGGATATCAGGTTGGTGCAATTTACACTGATTTCTCGAAAGCTTTTGATCGTGTTAACCATATAGTTGTATGTTGGTTTCGTAGTTTTTTATGTGATCGCAAACAATATGTAAAAATTGATAATTATATTTCTGATTCAATAAATGTAACCTCTGTCGTCCCGCAAGGTTCTCATTGTGGACCTATTCTATTTTTATTGTTCATAAATCAGATAGGCAAATGTTTTAATACTTCAAAATTCCTGATGTTCGCCGATGATTTAAAGTTATTTTTAATAATTCGCAATGAGAATGATTCTAATGCTTTACAAGATGACATTAATAACCTTTCAAGGTGGTGTACAAATAATAATCTTGACCTTAATATTAATAAGTGCTGTTAGGTATTATTTTTTATACTCGGCTAACTTTTATATCACATATCAATATTATTTGTAATAAAGCTCTTAAAGCTCTTGGTGGTATTAAACGGCTTTCCGCTGGTTTTAGTATTGACACATTGAAAATTTTATATCTTACATTAGTACGTTCTAAATTAGAATATTGTTCCATAATATGGAATCCTTATTATAAAAATACATCTAATAAAATAGAGATGATCCAAAGTAAATTTTTAATTTTGATATCTTTCAGGCTTGGAAAATTACGATCTGAATTTAGCCATTCCGAAATGTTAATAACTTTAAATTTAAAATATCTGCATTATAGAAGAGTTATGCTTGATTTATGCTTTGGTTTTAAATTAATAAATGGTATAATAGATTGTCCATACTTGCTTTCGGTGCTAGATTTTAATTTTTCCCTGGTAAGAATAACCCGCAATACTTTTCCGTTTCGAATTCCTCTTCATTCTACGAACTATGGAAGTAATAATCCAATTAGTAGGATAATGAAATTTTACAATAAATTATGTACCAATCCTAACTTTCTTATTTATAGTTCGTCTTTTGAATCGTTCAAATATAGCCTTAAGTTTGTTGATTTGTCTATTTCTACTTAATTCTAGATAAATTACAATTATTGTATGTGTGAATATATAGTATTGTTTATTTGTGTATATGTATGTATTTACAACTTGTTATTTTAGTATTCTCGCCTCATTTGGATTATTGTATATATTTTTTTCTTGTTGATAATAATTTTTGCTTTTCTGTATCTTTAAGTATATTTAGTGTAAATTGTATTTTTTTTAAATTATATTTTGTAAAAAGATGTCATCCGTAAATAAATAAATTAAATAAAGAATGGTGATATGGCCATCGCAGTACTTTCATTTTATTATTAATAAAAAAACAGTCGACATTAAATAAACAGAAACTAAACGGATGATCATTAACAACTGAAACCGTAGCAGTTGAGAAAGTAAAACAAAAAACAGTTGAACCATACCAGAAATAAATAAATAAAAATAAATAAATAAAAAATAAAGAATAGCTACCATAAAAAAACCCTCTTTATATTTAGGAACCATAAATAACCAAAAATAGACAGAAATACAAAAAAATAATGTTTATAACCTTTCTTAGTTTTAAATTGGTTTTTAAAGTAAAATTACTTATTGTAATAATTTTAAGAAAAATCTGAATTTTTAAGCTTTTAGCCCTTTTATCCAAAATTTAATAGTTTTTGATTTAAATAACTGTTTTAGGAAACTTTAAATTGCTTTGGTTAGAAAGTTTTCCAACGTTTTTCAAGCAAATTTTAAACCATTAAAAACGACTGCTATTTGAAATAATTAAAATTTATTTGTTTTTACAAACAGATTTTTTTTATTAATTTGTGAAAACTAACCAATAAGCGATTTTTAGATTTTTCTAGAAAATTAGTTTTAAGCTAATTGTACTCTTCTTTGGTAATTTTTTTAATTTATTTTTTTGTTATGACTAATTTAAGTTTCTATTATTTTTAACTGATTTTTTACCAACATTTAAATTGTCTTAAGCGAAATTAAAGAAAAAATGGTTAAATTATTGTCCCCTGTCAACAACAGCCACGGACCGGTTTCGATCTATTTTGGATCTCAGAATTGCGGTGTCGGTGGCTTTCCACCCAAACAGGGATCTAGTGCAAGGCTTAGACAATAGATGACACCTTAATGATAATATTTTGAACTGTTTCAACTAATAAAGGCAAACTTCAAACTGAGAAACAATTTTTTTTAAATATAAATATTTAAAATGTTTTTCACTTATTTAGCAATTTTTTTTGGAATCTAGTTTCCATCATTTCTTTCTCGTAATATATTTTTCATTTCTTATTTTGCTTCATTAACAACTGCTTTTTAGTTATTATTTTTAGTTTTTAATTAGTTTAATCTAGTTTTTTTTAATCAAATTTAAATTATCTTGGCTATAACTATATTTACTAATACTTACTATAATTTAAAACAAAGTATTAAATATAAATACATACAAATACAAATAAATTGTTTCAGGTATTCAAAGGAATAATAAAATTTGAATTGTTTCTGTGAAAAAAAACTAATTTTGAATTTTCAAATATTAATTTTATATTTTTTACATTTCGATTTTTTCAATTTTTAATAACCATTTACTGTAAATCTTGTAAATTTCTCATTTACGCGGATGATTATTTAAGTCAATTACTTTAATCCCTCTGCATATTGTCTTCTGTTTGCTGATGGTACAGCACTTATTGCACATAGCAATACAATCCCTAAATCCCTCAGTGCAAGGGCTGATCGACACTCTGCAATACTGATTTGTTAAATGGAGAATAACCATCAATCCCAATAAATCCCATCTTTTCATCCCCTTCTATCGTGCATCCACATCTCCATTTGGTAATAACATAAATAATTCATATATTGCACCATCCACAACCTGCAAGTATCTTGGAATTACCTTTGATCCTAAACCTTAGCTGCAACACTTCAATTTTTTAACATAACTGCAAATGGGGTCTTGTTGAAAAAATGCTTAAAAAAAATTCTTCTATCCTCTATATAGGATTACAGAACTGTACAAAAGTGTTAATTGGTACATTATGGACTAAAAAATCAGCCATACTAGAGAGTTAACTCTTTTTATAAACGTGGATAGACGTAAATAGGATCCACGCGCTCTACTTCAAAATCAGGGCATTAGTTTTATGATATTTCAAAATGTTAAATAATTAAAACGTACTTTTAAGAAAGGATAGGGTCCCTCAGGACCCCTAGGTGCAGTTAAGGGCTAAACAATCCTTTAAACATCATTCCCAAACTCTTAAAATGAAAATTAAAAACAGAGCTCGACATTTCAGACACATTACATTTAAAAATCAAGCAGTAAATATCTACAAAATGATATGTTGACCTCGGTTAGACTATGCAGCAATCCCTTTCCTAAATTCCCGCCCTCCTGTTCTGAGAAACTTGCAGGTGAGTGAGCGATCGGCCTTACGAATTCTAACCAAAATAAGGCATCCTAATAACCCTCTACACAATATTTTCAACGCACTGCTATACCAAAAAAACCAAGTAATTCCCATTGAAAACCGCCTTGAACACCTTGCTACAAAATATGCCAGTAAGCCTGATATCCAAGACATTCTCAAGCACCTTTTGGCACATGTAAGAATCGACCTACGTATTTGATTCCAACGCCATTCAAAAAGAAAATTAAAAATAAAAATTAATTATAATGTTTGTTTTATAATTAATACATAAGAAACGAAATAATATTTATATTAATAACTAACTTATAGACAATAAAACAATTATAAACATTAACTTAAATCCATATTCTTTGCCAGTGATTTTTTAAAAGCTTGTTTACTCGAACTGAACAAATCAAACCACTCATATTTGTTTAAAACATGCGACCACCTTAACATACGACTCATAAAGTTGTTATGTATATGTGTTGATTTTAAATAAATTGCTATTTCTTAACCTAAGTAAAAAATTCGAAAAATATATGTTAATCTCGGAAAATATTTCGAGTCCCTAATAAAACAGAAAATCCTTAAATGTACAACTTCTTCCATCCCTAACTACCAATTTGGATTCCTACCCAATAAATCAACTATCCTAGCTTCTAACATCCAAACAAAGCACCTCGAAGGCCAATCGTCCGCCGTTTCCTACTTAGTTATTAAAAAAACGTTTGACTCTGTTTGGCATCGAGGTTTGCTTTGTGCCCCACCACCTCATCATTTTAATCCACGAATTCCTAACAAATCGCTCCTGTAAACTAAAAAACCGCCAGTCCTACTTCCATTCATTTAAAATCCAACAATGTGTCCCTCAAGGCTCCCCATTTCACCTAAGGTCGATTGCCCAGACGTACGTACTAACCCCATATGTCATTATTTAAAATTATAATGTGTTATTAAATATTCTCGGAAAATAATGGACAATTAATGTGACTATTAATTAATTCATGAAGAAAACAAAGGTCTACGATATTACGATCACTTAGTAACTGGATGTTAAAAGTTTTCATGATGGATTCATAGCTACCTTGGATATGGCAAACGCCTAGTTTGTATTCCAAATTTCAGATGAATTTGTGTTGCAACTAGAGGATATTGTTAATATGCACTGCTAGGTAAGGAGACAAAACTGGAGATGCATACTCTATGTGACACCTTACCAATGAACAGAAATAAAAAAAAATAAACAATTAAGTTGTTGAAATATGTGAAATATGCCCAATAGTCTTGATGCTTTATCACATATATCATTAATTTGACCATTAAAAGACCAGTGACTGTCAAAAGGCACACCCAGGTCTTTAACCGAGTCAACACATTTCAAAGGGGATCAGTGGATGACATACTCAATATGCAATGAACGCACACTTCTAAAAAACAGAAATTGAAACACACTTAACATTTAAAAACAATTTATTAATAACACACCAACGGGCAACACTATCCAAATCCTCTTGTAATAATTTGCAGTCACCAGAACCAATAACAATTGAAGTATTTGAACTAAATCCAAGTAAACGTAATTTGTGCAAAAGGACAGCATGACTGACTCTGTCAAACGCCTTCGAAAAATCTGTATATATGGTACAAAAAATTTTTGAATTGTATTAAATTGGTCGTTGTGGATTTACACGTTTGAAAACCATGTTACCTAAATGATAGTATTGGCTTGGACATCCATGCAATTTGCTCACTAATAATCTTATCCAGTAGCTTGGGAATAACAGATTGAATACAAACACTACGGTAATTAGACACATTTTCACGGGCTCTAACATTAAATATTGGAGTGATGAAACATTCTTTCCATTTTTTTTGTAAATAACAATACTTTAAGGAAGACCTAAAGATAATGTGTATATATATGGATAATGAATAAATACAATTCAATAATGGGCCATCGGGCCCAGAAGAGAAGGAATTCTTTAACTTGGCGATATGCTTAAATACTGCCCCTACTCGACATTCTGCACAAAAACTTGTTTGGAACTGCTAAATTCATTATCTAAAATATTGTCGTCAATTCATGGTCTTATAAACAGTCGAAAAATAATCCGCCAACAAATTAACAATATCATCCCCATTATCAGCTGTTTCATAACTTTTGGAATTCCATTTTCATTCCTCAAGGCATCACGTGCAAATTGCCAAAGTTTTCTCGATTGACAAAAAGCTTATTTTGAATATTTTCCAAATATTTCTTAAGTATTTTTTTTTAGATAAATTTTTGCAATTAATCTAAGATTGGTAAATATTAAATAATCCTCATTTCTACCAGATTTCTTATAATCTGCATATGCAAGCTTCTTTTCTGATATCTTTTTAATGAGGTCATAATTAAACCATCTAGGGAAAATATAAATATAAGTAAATTAAATCTACAATTTGCATTACCTGTGCATAAATACCTGTGCAAATCGTAGATTTAATTTACTTATGTTTCGATAATGACAAGTGGAGTTGCCGAAACTAGTCAACATAATAAAAAATACAGTGTTATACAAACAAAGTAAAAGTGTTTTATTAATTATCACTCAATATATAACGGGTGTCCAACAATTATTCCAGTCCCGGGTGGCGTTGGAATGAAAAACGTAGGTCGATTCTTACATGTTGCAAATAAATGAACTGACATTTTTAATGCACATTTAGGTTATGTTTGACAATTAACATGTCAGTTCATTTATTTGGCACATGAAAGAATCGACCTACATTTTTGATTCCAACGCCCCCCGGGACTGCAATAATTGTTGGACACCCGTTAATTTATAATGTGATAACGAACTAAGTTATGATAAATGTTTTAATTATAACGGGTGTCCAACAATTATTGCAGTCCCGGGTGGCATTGGAATCAAAAACGTAGGTCAATTCTTTCATGTTAATTGTCAAACATAACCTAAATGTGCATTAAAAATGTCAGTTTATTTATTTGCAACATGTAAGAATCGACCTACGTTTTTTATTCCAACGCCACCCGGGACTGCAATAATTGTTGGACACCCGTTATATTAGCTTTAAAGCGTCCGCGGATTTTGTGAATACTTATCATGCTTTCTTAACAAAACCGTCAAATGTTTAAAATTTGTATAAAACTCAATATTGGCTAAAGCTATATGGATATAACAATTATTTAATTCTGTAATCATTGTTTTGAAATTCTAGAAACATTCAATTTTAATTTTATTCCACAATTTCACGGTCATCTGTGGCATATTTTCTTTCTATTTTTTACAAAAGAATGTACCTTCCATTTCTAAATTAATAAAATTTATAACATTTTATGTGACATAAATATAAGCGACGAAGCGATAAGGTTTAAAAGAATATTCGAAGTTTAAATACCTGTTTTAATATTTTTAATCATTACGTTTATAAATAACCTTCGACAAAATAAATGAATTCATATTTGCGATAAGATATAATATAATTTACGTGTAATGAAAATTTATGGAAAATTTAAATTTTGTAGTATATTATATAACATCATTTAATTTGTACTGATTTTTTGTGTTTATGAATACAATATTTAATAGTATTAAGGTTTCAAAAGATAGATGTTTATATGGAAGCTTAGAGCTTCAATTGACCATCATGGTTTATTAATTTAATTAAGTCGTGATGTATGATTGTGATTTTTTTCTTTAATCGAATAAATCTGTCCTAATACCTCCATCTTCACACTCTAGAAGTTTTAACATAACAATAATTGTTATATCTACATTATATAACTTCTGTACTATATACAGGGTGCGCCAGAGAAACTTACTTATTTGAAAGGTCAATAAAAACAAAAGTACTTCAGTTATTGTTTTAATTCATTTTTTATTTGAGAATACAATATCCCAAGTTTTTTTTTATACAGTTTTGAAAACTACATTGGTTAAATGGCGACCCAAATTGTGCATGCACTGATTAAGTCGATTTTTGAAGTTCATTTCCACTCTTCGCAGCATATCAATCGGTATGTTGGCAATGGCGTCGCGAATGTTGTTCTTGAGGTGAGCTATGGTTCATGGTCGATCGACATAAACTAAGGATTGCAAATAACCCCATAAATAAAAATCGCATGGAGCCAAATCTGGAGAGCGTGCCGACCATGGGAGATCGCCTCTGAGAGAGATGAGGCGGTCGGGGAAATGTTGTCGCAACAAATCCATTGAGCCTCGTCCTGTGTGTGCTGTGGCTCCATCTTGCTGAAACCATACGTCTCTAACGTTCATTTCTTCGAGGCTTGGAAGAAAAAAATCCTCGATCATCTTCCTGTAACGAGCTGCATTCACGGTAAATGCGCGTTCGTTTTCTTCAAAAAAATAAGGACCAATTATTTCCTTTATCGATATCGCACACCAGACAGTAACTCGTTTACAATGTCGCGACGCCATTACCAACATACCGATTGATATGCTGCGAAGAGTGGGGATGAACTTCAAAAATCGACTTAATGAGTGCATGCACAATGGGGGTCGCCATTTAACCGATGTAATTTTCAAAACTGTTTGAAAAAAAACTTTGGATATTGTATTCTCAAATAAAAAAAGAATTGAAATAATAACTGAAGTACTTTTGTTTTATTGACCTTTCAAATAAGTAAGTTTCTCCGGCGCACCCTGTACATTGCAATATAACAGGTTTGCCAAAGAAAGTTTATATTTCAATTCGGAGCACCAACTTCTTGGTGTTTGAATTGTAAACCATCAAATATGATTCCAGCAAGACGGAGCAACATCACACACGTCCACGAATTCGTGAAATCTCTCCTAGCAATTGATCTCTAGAATAGGTGACATACGTTGGCCTCCTATGAAGTTTTTCTTGTAAGGTTATCTCAAATCTAAAGTTTATGCCAATAGACCAACTTTTTTGCAATATTTGGAAGAAGATATCCATCACGAAATGGCATCTATCACAGAGTCTACCAGCTGAGATATAAAAAAAGCATTTGTGTTAAATGAGTGCCGTGGCAGCGAGTGTTTACATTTTGACGATATTTTGAAAAAATAAAATAAATTCGCAAATTGTACAGTTTAATAAATAATAAATAGAATTAAAAAAATAAATACTTTCTTTTTGAATGCCCTATATTTAGTATATGTACTACTACTACTACTACTACAAAATAAAGACCTATTATTCATATATTATAATATGTCCAATACAAGAGTATTAACTATTTAATTTACAATTCATAATTCTTTTGTTGGGCATAAAATATTTTCAAAACCTTGAATATATAAACAGTTTGCACATTCGGTTTATAAATTAAACATTTAGAAGTATCTTTATTACAATATTATTGAAAGTATTCCAATTGGTTTACGTACTTATAAATATACAATATTTAAAGCTAGAACGCCAGAAATATCTTATCTTTAAAAATTCAAACTTGCTAATTTATAATAAAATTTATTTAAATTAAATTCAAGGTTTTATAAGTTACGTTCAAATATTATAACAAAAGAAAATAAAATCATATTTATAATAATACTATGTAATAATAATGTTTATTAACGGAAAATCCAATATACAAAATACAGAAAATAAAATATATTATAGAATATCTAATCTAACTTAAAACTCTCTGAGATCTAATAAATATTTAAAAAAAATTGATACGTTTAAGATGCGATATAAATCTATGACCCAGAGAATAAATTACAATTTGTATTTAATAAATACATTCTATTAACAAACAATTGCTTCCTCAGTTGTGGATTTATAACAAGTAACTCAGTTTCCGCTGATGGTTTTCGTATTCAACATAAATCCAAATACCTACTTATCAAACATATACTAAAAAACCTAATACATAAGGAATGTACTCTTCTTCATATCAAGTTTTTAAGGACTTCTTCTTAAAAAAACTAACAAATGACGACGTTTATAAAATTATGATTATAACAAGACTATCGATTGTCTCTACATCAATATTCAATCCCTCCGTAGCAAAATAAATCAAATTGATGCCATAATAATTGACAAAACTCTGAATATTTCTATATTATGTATTTGCGAGTATTGGCTAACAGACGAAGTTGTTAAATCAAATTGTATCTCTGACTTCCAAGTAGCAACTTATTTTTCTCGGAAAAACACTACTGATGGTGGTATCCTAATAATGGTGAAGAATAATATAACCTATTCGACGTTAAATTTAGATAACTACTCGTCCGAAAAAAGATTGTGAGATAGCGGGTATTATAAGACAGCATAATGTCATTATTACTGTGTACAGGTCTCCCAGCGGACATTTCAATAACTTCTTAAGTGCTAGATTAATATGAAAAGTAAACATATGTTCTTAGTTGGAGACTTCAATATCAAATGTAACAGTACTGATCACCGCGCAGCTAGCTTAGCCGACTTAGCTACGACTTAAAATTAATGATAAACTTACTTTTTTAATTTGGTAAATGAGAAATTTTGAGGTTTCTTGGATGAAATAATGGACGCCAATGATTGTGTGAGTGCATTTATGTCGCGTTTTCTCGGACACCTTCAATCAGGCTTCCCATTAAAACCTAGAAAACTTTATAAACAAGAACACAGAGTAAAATGGTTTTACAATTGATTAAAAGTTATGAGAGAAAACCTGGAGCTAATTGCGGAAATGTACAACCAGACAGGTGATTCGGAATTAAGACTGCTTAGAAACAACTACAGAAATGTTTACAGACACGCTATTCAAAGATGTAAGCTGGACATCAATAATTCGTACATCAAACATAATAACTTTGAGCCTAAGGCCATATGGAAAGTCATTAACTCAGTTAGACCAGTTAAACCAAAAGCAGATCCTAATATTCCTGCGGAAACACTGCAAACTTAATTATTAGTTCCTTGCCTAAAACAGATACCAACCCTATCAACTTAATGTGTAATAATCCAAAACGAATTCATGATTTTTCCAAGTTTAGGGAAATATCAATGAATGAAATGAGAGATGTGGTGTTAAAGTTTCATAACAGCTGTTCTAAAGACATTTATGAGCTCCGAATTGATGTAATTAAGACAGTAATCAATGCTTAATATCCCCACTTTAACAAATGCATAAGAAACAATGTGTTTCCATCTGACTTGAAGAAAGCCATTGTAATACCTATTTTTAAGAAAGAAGAGGTAGACGATCCCGATAACTATCGTTCAATTTCACTTCTGCCCCAATTTGGAAAAATATTCTAAAGCAATTAGTTACCTATCTGGAAGATACGAACATCCGAGAAAATGAAAATATGGCTTTAGAAAGGGTCGATCTACAGCGGTGGCGATATCTAACTTTGTCGAATCAATTATGGATGCTTTTGAGAAAGTCTCAGTATCAATGGCTACTTTTCTGGACTTCTGGATTTTTATAATATAATATACATCCCAATAACTGTCGACTTTTGCTATCCTATCTCTCAGGAAGAACACAGAGAGTTTTCATCCAACAGAACTATATCTGAAGCCTTAGTTATAGTACATGGGGTACCGCTGGGTTCGGTATTAAGACCACTATTATTTCTTTTATACATTAATGACCTACCCTGTGCAATGCAGCAGCCAAAACCATTTTATATGCCGACGACACAACCATAATTAATAATGCTCCTAATTTGACATCTGTTATTACATTACACAATCAATCTTATAGGAAGTGGTTCCTAAATAAACGTCTCAAACAATTTTATTGGGAGTATATATTGACTCTTCTCTATCTTGGAGTACCCACGGGGACACACTTGCTGCAAAGCTGTGTTCCAGTATTTTTCTTTTACGGAGCCTAGCGCCTTTTTTTTCAGAGTAAAATAACCTATAGGGTCACTCCACCATCCAGCACCGGATATTTGGTCTCCAAAGAAGATGAGTCAGAGTCATCGCAGGGATTAACTACACAGACGAGCATTTATTGGTCTGAACATATTGAAGTTCCCACCACGATATATACTTGCTTGCCTTTCCCACCTAAAACTCAACATCGATGATTACTTGACATGTAGTGATTTCAACAAATATCAGCACTCGAAGCTGCATTTAAAAGCTACAAGACTGACTAAAGCGCGGCCAGGGGAACGTTTCTACGCTATTAATTTTTTAATGTGCTCCCAGAAACCATCCAGGAGTTACCATACAAGAAGTTATATCGTGTGCTGAAGGAGTTCCTATCGAATAATGCTTTCTACTGCTGGGAGGATTATCTCGAGTTTAATTTTAATGAGTTAGAAATTCTCATGAAGCGTGAAATCGGACTATCCAAGCCGTAGTTTGTGTCATAAAATGGTACTCTAAATATGAGTACATGTCTGTGGGTCGGTTTGTAGGATTCACGTAAAAGCTTACTTGAGAATAAAGAGAAATTATATGAAATAACTTTATTTATCTATTTATCTTCAACTCGAATGCAACTGAGGCTATGTCAACATTACTATATCGTATCTTAAAAGCAATTAATTTTAAAAACTTAGTCTGAATCTTTACTAATGAATTTACACAAATGGCTTGGGTTGGGGAACAAACGCATGAAGAAAATTCTAAATGTGATTTTGAATGATGCAGCCGATAAGTCAAAAGAAATTCTTTGAATATAACCCAACATTTTAGATGCATGACTACAAATAGAAATAATGTGTCTAGACAAAGATAGTTTATTGTCAAAAATTATTCCTAAATCTTTAATTTAAATTACTTTTTATAGAATATTATTATTAATAGCATAATCAAAATATACCGGCTCTTTATTACGAGAAAAACTAATGGTTTTACAGTTTTCAATGTTGAAGAAGAGATCATTATTACAACACGAATTATACACGGATACTAAGTCATCTTGTAGAAGTTTACAGTCTTCAACTGTTACGATCGTTTTAAAATTTTTCAAGTCATCGGTATATAACATAAATAAAGAGTTCTTTATGGCTCGCGATATGTCATTTATAAAAAAGAAAAATAACAATGATATCTAATAAAAAAATATATCTGTTGACACACTGCGTCCGATTGACTAGAAAACTATAAATCCATTTAACAAAATAATGAAACCTCAATTTTGCGACAAAAACGTTATAGCTCACTCGATCAAAAGCTTTAGCAAAATAGGTGTAAATTGCAAACAGAGTGTTTCGCTTCAAAGCCATTAATAATTGAAATTTTATAAGATAAAAGATTCGTTGTTGTGGATCGTCCTGACTGAAAACCGTGGTGCTCAACGATTAGTACATTCTTGCACATCCAATTTAATTTCACAGAAAAGTTCATCCATTAATTTTAGAATAACAGATTATATTGAAATACCACCATAATTTGTTACATTGTTACATTTAGAGAAAATACGCATTAAAACAAGCAAAAAAGCATTAAAATAAACAAAAAAGCATAGTTTTGCATAAAAATTGTACAAGTAACTAAAATAAACATTCTTTTTTACGCAATATAGAATTTTATGTAAGATTATTTAAAAATTAAATTGTAATTGAAATGTATAAAAATCAAAATAAATAAAATCTATTCATGAAAACAGTTGACCACTAAATTTTGTTCTAGGTGTTCAATTGTAAAATTATGCCTGCTGTCGCTCAATAATTTTTTGGAGGACGAAAAGCTTATATTCACATCCACACTTGTTATGGTGCAATTTTTTTAATTTACCTATTATATCTGAATTCATTTGAAAATTAGGAACATTGTCGCCAATCAAAATCCTTCGTTTTTACCAAATACTTTTTCCGATTTTATTTTGATTTCTTGACCAATGTATCAAGTTATTTTCTAAATACAATCTTTAAGATTGTTTAATAAATTTGTAGATATATGCAGCGACATTACCTGCTTTTTTAAAGATTTTATCGTGTAGCTCACAAAATTTAAACGGATTTTATATAAGCTAAATTGATTTGAATCTCTTGTTTCTTAAGAACTGATTGAGTCATTAACTGATTTGCTTGTCGTCTCGGGAAAGCCGTATATAACCTTTTTTAAATTCTTCAAAATTGTTCTTATATCTTGCTAGCACTGATATTCTACTTGAATAATTGTACTCGTTTTTATAAAAACTTTTATGGCATTTTTAATTAAATCTACCAAGAGAAATTTCATTTTTTATTGTTTCAGCAATGCGTTTCGATCGATGTGCTAAACTTGTATAATGTATTAAATGCTCTTCTATTCTTTTGTATATATCAAAATAGTGTTGGTCGGGATGTCTTTATGGAAAACTTCTATTATTAAATTAGCAACATATCTTCCACAAGCTTTTGTGGTTTTATCTATACCAAACCATATATAATTGTTATTAATAACATCTTTAATTTTGATATAACATCTTTAATAATATCAGAGTAACTGTTATAAGTGGGAAGAAATATTTTCAATTCACTTCTAACACACATAGAAAACAAATGCAAAACGTGATTAGCAAAATATATATATAAATCTTTAAAGCATGCTTTAACTTCTTTTGAAATCCACATAAAAATTTTCCACTCACAACAATACAAGTTTCATATAAGAGCATAGTTTGTAATAGCGTTGAAATGTCTGATTTTGTCCCTGGAAACTACGATTTGCGGACAGCATTGATTTTCTGTTACCAATTGAAGAAAACTGCTGTAGAATCGCATCGAATGCTTGTCGAAGCTATCGGTGAGCATGCTCTCGGTAAATCACAGTGCTTTGGGTGGTTTTAAAAATTCAATAATGGCGATTTTGACGTGAGAAACGTGGAAGACCACCGAAAAAGTTTGAAGGCAGCGAATTGCAAGCATTGTTGGATGAGGATGACGCTCAGACGCAACAACAACTCGCGGATCAATTAAATGTGACACAAGAAGCCGTGTCACTACATGAACTGAATGAAAGACAGCAAAAAACCGAAAAACCACTTGCGAAATGCTGCTCGCCAGGTACAAAAGAAAGTCATTTCTCCATCGAATTGTTACTGGCGATGAAAAATGGATATATTTTGATAATCCTAAACGTAAAAGATCATGGGTAACTCCAGGCGAACCATTGGCATCGACTGCAATGCCAAATCGCTATGGACGTAAGGACTGCTCTGTGTTTGGTGGCATCGAAAGGGTGTGATCTATTATGAGCTGCTAAAACCTGGCGAAACTGTTAATACTGAACGCTACCGACAACAAATTCGATTTGAATCAAGCTTTGCGTGAAAAACGACCAGAATATCATAAAAGGCAACACAAAGTGATTTTGCTTCATGGTAATGCACCACCACACACAGCAAAACTGGCCAAGGAAACGATCGAGGCGTTTAGTTGGGAAATACTTTTGCATGCGACTTACTCATCACACTTGGCTCCTTCCGTACTACTTATTTGCATCGATGGGACACGCACTTGCCGAGCAGCGCTTTACTTCTTAAGAAAATGTACGAAAATGGCTCGATGACTGGTTTGCCTTAAAAGAGCAACAGTTTTTTGGCGTGGCATCTACAAATTGTCAGACAGGTGGGAAAAATGTATAGCTAGAGAAGGGGAATACTTCAAAAAAAATATTTTTTTATCATGTTCATACAATAAAAGTGTATTTTCTAAACAAAAATTCCGGTTTCATATTTATAGACCTGGTACATGTGCTTTATCATCTAAACCGGAAACTGGATCAACAGCAATTCCACCTTTCAATTTTAAAGTAACTTTGCTTGGAACGAGCTTGTGTAAATACTTCTCGATTTTTATTTAAGGCTAGCTAAAGGTTCTGCTGTTAAACGATTTTTAGGATCCGATCCCCAGTCAGTAATACTCTTTCCAACCCCCAGTTCAGTCACAGGTGTTTTAAAATTTTGAGGGCATCGAGAAAATCTTGTGAGACTACATGGATGCAGGCATCTCGGACATCCGCCATTCTAGATCCAAACTTTTCTACCATATCTTTGGTGGATAATCCAGCCATAACGGATTCAGTAATCTTGGTGACCACTTTTCTTCTCAAAGAAGAAATAGTTTCATTGCACGCAAGAGTTTCATAATTTGCACATTTTACAATGTTTTTGCAAGAAAGATTTAAATTTCATTTTCTTAAAGGGATAATCTAATTTAAAAGTGTTTTGCACAAATATAATTATTGTCATATTATAAACAGCTGCAAATTTTAAACAATTATACATATTATCAAAAGACAAAATGGTGATGTGGCCATCATAGTACTTTCCCTATATATTACGCGAAAACTATGAGGTTTACGAGAAAATGTTATTCTTAATAATTTGTTCACTTTTTAATTCTCTACAATTATTTGTTATATAAATTTTACGTAACTCCAATAGTTTATTAGCAATTGGCAATAAATATCAAAATTTCAATTTTTATTTTTTTTCTTAAAAGTTAAGAATTTTATGAAAAATATGTTGGAATAAAACTTGTTTAGTTTTTTATTACCTTTATCTTTTGTTTAAACCTTTTTTTTAAATTTCTCATATTTAGAAAAAATATAACGAAAAAACCTAAAAACGCCTCGAGTAAACATCCACTTCCGGTTTATGAATGTTTACCAAAAGCACTTCAGTTCCAGTTTTTAACGATAAAACCTTATGTTTAAAGTTTTATCTCAATTGGATCATTCGTTTTTGAGATACAGCGCCCACCGGCAGACAAACACGAAAACATTACCACTCAAATGGTGATGTGGCCATCATAGTACTTTCCCTATATTTTTCTCGAAAACTATGAGGTTTACGTAAAAAAGTTATTCTTAATAATTTGTTCAGCTGTTAATTCTCTACAATTATTTGTTATATATGTTTCATGTAACTCCTATAGTTTATTAGCAATTGGCAAAAAATGTCAAAATTTTCAATTTTTATTTTATTTCTCGAAAGTTAAGAATTTTATGAAAAACATGTTCGAATAAAACTTGTTCAGTTTTTCATTCCCTTTAACTTCTGTTTGAACTGATTTTTAAAAATTTTCATATTTAGAAAAATATCACGAAAAAACAAAAAAACGACTCGAGTAAACACCCACTTCCGGTTTATGAATGTTTACCAAAAGCTTTTCAGTTCCAGTTTTTAACGACAAAACCTTAACTTTAAAGTTTCATCCCCATCGGATCATTCGTTTTTGAGATACAGTGCCCACCGACAGACAGACAGACAGACAGACACACACACACACACACACACACACACACACACACAGACACAGAATTTTTTTTTCCAGAAATCAGTGCAATGGACTCAGGGGGGCCCAAAACGGATATTTCCGCAAAAAAAATTTTTCAAAATAAAATCACGAAAACAATACTCCCCCTATATACTACGTGTATAGGGAAAGTAAAAATGGTGATGTGGCCATCATAGTACTTTCCCTATATTTTACTCGAAAACTATGAGGTTTGTGCAAAAATGTTACTCTTAATAATTTGTGCAGTTTTGAATTCTCTACAATTATTTGTTATATAAATTTTATGTAACTCCAACAGTTTATTAGCAATTGGCAAAAAATATCAAAATTTTTAATTTTTATGTTTTTTCTCAAAAGTTAAGAATTTTCTGAAAAATATGTTCGACTAAAACTTGTTCAGTTTTTTATTGCCTTTAACTTTTGTTTGAACCGTTTTTTTAAAATTTTTCATATTTAGAAAAATATAACGAAAAAACAAAAAAACGCCTCGAGTAAACATCCACTTCCGGTCTATGAATGTCTACCAAAAGCTTTTCAGATCGAGTTTTTAACAATAAAACCTTAAGTTTAAAGTTTCATGCCATTCGGATTATTCGTTTTTGAGATACAGCACCCACCGACAGACAGACAGACAGACAGACAGACAGACACACACACACACACACAGACACAGATTTTTTTTACTTTCCCTATATAGTATATATAGGGAGAGTATTGTTTTCGTGATTTTTTTTTCAAAAATTTTTTTTGCGGATATATCTGTTTTGCCCCCCCCTGAGTCCATTGCACTAATTTCTGGAAAAAAAATTTGTGTGTCTGTGTGTCTGTGTGTCTGTGTGTCTGTCGGTGGGCGCTGTATCTCAAAAACGAATAATCTGTTTGAGATGAAACTTCAAACTTAAGGTTTTATCGTTAAAAACTGGAACTGAAAAGCTTTTGGTAAACATTCATAGACCGGAAGTGGATGTTTACTCGAGGCATTTTTTTGTTTTTTCGTTTTATTTTTCTAGATATGAAAAATTTTTAAAAATGGTTCAAACAAAAGTTAAAGGTAATAAAAAACTGAACAAGTTTTATTCGAACATATTTTTCATAAAATTATTAACTTTTGAGAAATAAAATTAAAATTGAAAATTTTGACATTTATTGCCAATTGCTAATAAACTGTCAGAGTTACATGAAACTTGCATTACAAATAATTATAGAGAATTCAATGGTGAACAAATCATTGAGAATAGCTTTTTTGCGTAAACCTTATAGTTTTCGTGTAAAATATAGGGAAAGTACTATGATGGCCACATCACCATTTTTTTCCAGAAATTAGTTTTTTGGGTTCAGGGGACCCCAAAACGGATATTTCCGCAAAAAAAAAATTTCAAAAAAAAACCACGAAAACAATACTCCCCCTATATACTACGTGTATAGGGAAAGTAAAAATGGTGATGTGGCCATCATAGTACTTTCCCTATATTTTTCTCGAAAACTATGAGGTTTACGCAAAAATGTTGTTCTTAATAATTTGTGCACTTTTGAATTCGCTACAATTATTTATTATATGAATTTTATCTATCTCCAATTGTTTATTAGCAATTGGCAAAAAATGTCAAAATTTTCAATTTTTATTTTTTTTCTCGAAAGTTTAAAATTTTATGAAAAACATGTTCGAATAAAACTTGTTCAGTTTTTCATTCCCTTTAACTTTTGTTTGAACCGTTTTTTAAAAATTTTCATATTTAGAAAAATGTCACGAAAAAACAAAAAAACGCCTCGAGTAAACAACCACTTCCGGTTTATGAATGTTTACCAAAAGCTTTTCAGATCGAGTTTTTAACAATAAAACCTTAAGTTTAAAGTTTCATGTCATTCGGATCATTCGTTTTTGAGATACAGCACCCACCGACAGACAGACAGACAGACAGACAGACAGACACACACACACACACACACAGACACAGAAATTTTTTTTCCAGAAATTAGTTTTTTGGGTTTAGGGGACCCCAAAACGGATATTTCCGCAAAAAAAATTTTTCAAAAAAAAATCACGAAAACAATACTCCCCCTATATACTACGTGTATAGGGAAAGTAAAAAGACACAAAGAAAATATGTCATACAAATATAATCTATAAATGATGGGATACAAATTTTTATGAAAATTCTCTATAACAGCAAATTTTTTTGATCAGTGTAAAATTTGTATTAAATATTTATTAAAAGTTTAAGAAAACGCTCTAAATAAGCATAAAAAAGGCAAAATTAGCACAAACGATAGAGTGTTTAAAGTTTTTTAATTGCGACAAGTTCATCATCGGTCTTTCATAAAGAAAAATTCCAGAGAGAGGTTTGGAAACACGGTTTTAAGTTGTGAAAATTTTCTTAAAGTATAATTTGGAATTAAGTTGTTTTTTTTTATTTATAAAACGTATCCTAATATTTACGTGAAGACCTACAAGAAATATTCCAAAAGTCAATCTTTAAACGAAAATTTCAAAAACTTAAATGAATGAACGATATATTAAATATGTAGAACTATTAAATTTTATAATTTCTTAAATTTGTAGTAATTTTTAATATATATTTTTACATAATTTATAAACATTGCCTATAATTTGTGATTTTCTTTTTAAAGTATTCTAAATTTAAATATTTTTTAGTTGTTTTACTTTTTAGTTACCTATTATCTTTTGCGAACTTAAGATATTAATACTAAAAATGTAATATACAAACTCTGGCCTAAATTAATCAAATTCTAAAGTGGTTTTCATATTGTATGTACAGGATTTGATTATTTTTTTAATGGTGTTTCATAAATTCAAAGATTACAAGGAATGCAGAATAAGTGAAAAATGATGAATTAATCCTGGTACTGAGAATTTTAATGATGTTAAACAAATGTTTTTTTTTTCTTGGACAGTATAATGGTATATTTCTGCGCTCAATTGCAAATGATTAAATGTGAACTTTGTCCTTTAACCCGAGACGGAAACATGTATATCTAAAATAGTCACGGGAGTTAAATGCACTCAAGTTTGTATATCTGATACGCGTCTATAAATCTGTTCGTGATAATGTTATATAATGCTAATCGCTTTTACACGTTCCATTATCGTGATTAGAATTTTTATATCAATTTTAAACACTCACGTCCGGCTTAAATTAAGTGAAATACATCATTCCTAATACATTTATTAATTAGGTCTGTAAGTGGACCTATAATTTGAGTGAGTACTCTTTTGGCGACATCAATCCACAAACCGTAAATATTACTACTTTCGCTATTTTTAAGCTATTAATTACAGAGGCAACTTCAATAGCCGAAACATCATCAAAACGAAACTAGTTGCTTGTAGGTTAGCAATATTGGGTCAATATCAGGTTCCGGTATTTGGTCGACTTGACCATGGAGATGAAATAATTACTAAAATCGTTAGCTCACGTGTATGCTATTTAATAAATGTTACCCTAATAAGGGTATTTTAATACCCCTTAATTGCATAGAAAACCAGTTGATTGGGTTGATATTTTTTTATTTGTTTTCAGTGGAAAAGCATCTTCGAATATGTTTACAAATGTATTATAAAATTGATTAAAAAAAGTACATTCACAACTAATGCTTGTTGCGCCAGAAGTTGCTGAAGCTTGAATGAGTTTTGATGGACCATCCACCATGCTCAGCAAACCTTGCGCCGTCCGATTACAATTTGTTCCGATCTCTACAAAAATCTTTGACTGGTAAACAATTCAATAGTGCCACACAGCACTTATTTTTTGCCGAGAAATGCCAGAAATTCTTTGAGCGTGACATCATCATATTTCCCGAAAGATGACAAAAGGTCGTATAAAAAGTGGTTAATACATAACTGAATAAAATATTTATTTTTATAAAAAAATCAACCCAATACTTTAATACTTTCATTGTAAACATGAATAAATAAAGATGTTTACTTCGGTGATGGGTGCATACCGTTGCAGTGGAACTAGCCAAAGCGAGAGTGCAACATCGATAATTTTAAACTGAATAATTAGGGTATTTTCAATAATTTATAAATTTAAGTGGTAAAAAGAATATGTGCAAATATTTCATAAAGCAGTTTTTGTTAACTATATATGTATAAATAAACATGAACAATTATATTACCATCAACAAGCAATGTTTTTTGTCCTATAATTTAGCAATTGAAATAATTGCTCAGCAATTACAATTACATATAAAACTTTTAAGAATAGAAATATAAAGAATAAAGCTTTTTTTATATGTTTAGTAATTATGCATATAAATAATAATAAATATATTTATAATAAAAAGAGGCAGAGAAAAAATAAATTGCAACACATCAAAAAACATTTACTATTTTTATAATATCCCCATGTGATTATTTTCATTAAATTCTCAAAAATAATTTGTTGGGACACGCCGGTGGTGGCGCATTCGTTGCGGCCGAACTAGCGCTAGCGAGAGTGCAGCAACGTTAGTTCGGGTCACCAGTTGGATGGGTGACTGGTACCATTCACCATTGGGATACAATTAATGGTGCTTTAGAGTGACGGGGGCGATCCTTTAAAGTAACAAGCTCATTTACACACACACATTTACACAATCACACGGCGGAAGGACCACGTGGTCGATAGCCAAACACTACTACTACTAATTTGTTGGAAATACAAACAATATCAGACAGATGACAAGTTAATCAAAGTTAATTCTTCTAGATCTATTAGTTATACAAATGAATAATTAAAATGATATTAAACAGTCAAGTAATTAATTTAGGAAATCAAAGGATCAGTTCTTTTGTGGTTATATAGTGACCAAAAGTGTCAGTATACTGGAAAGCCAAACGTAACCGATAAAAGTATTCCATTCTGTACAGTCGAAAATCGCAACAGATTACGTGCATAACACAAATTGTATTTTTTACGAATTACAACAAGAAAAAATGATGTAAGGGTTGATTTTCAAAAGCCAAAATCGCACAAAGAAACAAATCGATTCGTATGCATAAATACCTTGTTGGTATTCGTATTACGTGTTGGCATTTTTGACTATACTGAACTAAATATGTTAGGCTTTCTGGCATACGAAAAGTCATTTTTAATCACTATATAACAGCAAAAGAACTGCTTAAAATAATTTCGATTATTAATTAATTTGTATACATCATATTTAAATGCTTTTAAAATCCACTTAAGAAATAAACTTGATTGATGTTAAATCATGTGAAAAATGGCTCGTCTTTTAAATCTTTCTCTTTTTTTCTTTAAGATTTTTCAGTTCTGTTACTATCCGAGTGTATTATTATAGCATAGTATTAAAATTAATCACACGATTAACTAATTTGAATCATTACATTTAGGTTCTTACTTTGAATTATAATTTTCTGACAGGCGTAAAAAATGTAGTGCATAAACATAAAAACTTAATCTATCATGTATATGTTACTTAATAATCGCTAACAGTATATTATTAAAAGGTTTATAATTAAGATTGGTGTGTTTCACTTATATATTGCTTATTTGAATTTTGAAAGAATTTTTTACTACCTACACCATTTATTTATGCATAAATATTCGAGATTAACATAAATTTGTAGAAGGGTAATAGAGTGGAAAACAAAATAATCACAATAAGTAAACTCTTAAATAAATTTATTCATTTACCTTATAAATTACAAAGATAATAACAAAAAAAGTTTACCAACAATAAATACAAGACATTCGAGCACCTGCTTCAATAAATTAAATAGAAAAAACAATACTCTTTTTGCAACAATGTGAATTAAACTATTCTAAACCACTTCCTGTAATACATTAATAATTAAGATGATGATAACATTAGTGGGTTATCTTTTGTATAATAGTATAATTTAATTTAAAACACAAAATTTCATTATCTACAGTCATTGAAATAAATTGAAAACAAAGTTATAAGAATCTCTTATATACAGATAGTTTTAAAGGACAAATCTCCGATTGTTTATAGAAAAGCAATATTACAAATTTTTTAATGTTAAAATTATTAATTAAAAGGTTAATTATATTTCTATGTCTATAATAACAACATCCAATTTGTTAATATTTATAATATAGATGACATATCTATGTGGTATGTATCAAGAGAAAGTATTTATATTAAATGGCTCAGATATAAAATCACTTAATCACAGTAAGCAGACTTCTAAACAAACAACAAATAAGATAAATACAACTACAGAAATATAATCACTAATGATAAAAGATTCTCCATAACTTTAAATTCCATCATAGATAATATTAAATATAGTAATAATTTATAAAAGTTTATATACAAGTCTTATTTGAATATCCCACTATGGTTATCTACACCTCAATTGAACTGTGAAATCAAACATATAGATGTAATATTTGGATTCTTTTTGTTATCAGTATACAAATTAATGTACATATATACATTTTGATAAATAATATATTTTTTTATTTCATAAAATCTATATCTATAGAAACATATTTGTTAGAAGATATTTTTAATAATAAACTATTTAGTCACAATATTAGTGTTCATATTTAGATATTTAGCATTGAAGCACTGGAAATGAATTATTTTTATATTGCTGTATTTCAAGGTATTTTTCATTTAACGTAAATAACAAATGGTGGTCCCATTTTTGTATTATGGTATAAATATTATTAATTCTAGTAAAACATTTATAAACACAGCTATTGCCTTATTTGTCACATTTTATAATTTAGTTTATTTAAAAACATGTATATCTGTTATATAACATAATATTAATTATAAGAATATAAGTGAATTAATAATTATATAATTTATAAATTAAGTTATATCATTAAATCATCAATTTTCCATATGATTTCAAATTCACTGAGATTTAAATACAAAATATTATGTAAAAAAATCAATTTAAAAAGCAGAGAAAAATTTCCAATATAATAAATTTAAAATATTTGTATTTTTTCTAGTTATTAAAAAAATGATTGCAGTATAGTAAAATAAAATTTAAAAATAAAAGATTGTTAATGTGTCAATATTTAAAATAAAAATGGACACACAATAATTAATATAAAATATTACAAAGATATCACTAAATGTGGATTAAATGAACACTTTTTATAATAAAAGATTAATTTTATCATTAACTAAGGTTTTTGATGTTATTTTAACTAAGCTCAGATTACTGAAATAATTTATTATTTAAAATATCAATAAATAACTATTTATTTCTCACTTTATTTAATTAATTTAAAAATAATGTAATACTTTTATAAACATAAATGTAATCAGATAACAAAAAGAACCCTAACATTATTTCATTTTTCTAAGATTTAATAAAACTAAGGATTCAGAAGGTGTAAATTTAACCTACTACTAATTACGTTGTTGTGGATCACGCAGAACCGTTTAACGCAGCCGGAATTCTTCCATAATACCTGCGATGTTGCTCGTCCACTTTCGTCAGGTAAAAAGTACCAGGGAACAGAGTGTCGATCTCACCTTCTGGCTCGTACGGTGCCTTATGTCCATTCCTTTCCCTGAGGGACATCGCACTGGAGAACTTTTCTGGGGAAACACATTTGCGTTTCGCCAGCAGGGGTTTGATATGGCTTAACCTAGACACGAGTTTGTGTAATGGGGAGTCTTTCGAATAATCCTTGCTGATTGTGATTGAAAGCATGGTGGAAGCCAATCCAGAACCGTAGGAGAACAAACCCACCTTGTTGCCTGCCAATTCAGAAATGTCTTTGCTTACTAGTAAAGAGACAAGTCCACTGTAGACCGATGCAGTGTACATGTTGCCAATTTGATTAGCAGCTAATAATGATGGCCTGGTTTTTCGTTCATATATCTCCTTACTGAAAGTTAAGAATGCCTTTTCCACATCACGATCGAAATATGTCTTATCTAGTTCAACATTACTAAATGATTCCAACCCGGAATATTTTTTAGAATCAAATTTATTATTCCTTATGTAATCATTAAGAGCCAATCGGGCAACTGATTTCTGCACTAGCTTACAATATGGTGAATGAAAAACAAATGCATCAAATGAGTCTAATGTTACATTTTGTTTATTCTTCTCAGCTTTATTACAATAAACCTGATAGCAGTTATCAAGTGCACTTAAATAGCACTGTATGGATAATTTTCCATCCACTACTGGGTATTCTGATGTTAAATCAGGTTTATAAAAGTCATAAGCATGTTTCATGTAGGTGCCACGAAGCCCCCTGTCAAAAACTAATGGGGCATTAGGACCGATCAACATAGCAACTGCACCGGCTCCTCCAGTTGGTCTGGCAGAACCTTCTGCATACACAGCTATATCAGCTGCTATAACTAAAGCATATCTACCATTCCATGCCGAGGATTCTACCCAAGAAATTGCATTTAAAAGTGCTGCAGTTCCTCCGTAACAAGCATTCGTTGTGTCAATTCCTTCTAAATCAGTAACACCGTGTGGTTCAAACAATTGCATTAAGACAGTCTTCACACTTTTTGATTTATCGATAATGGTCTCTGTTCCTACTTCCAATCGTCCAATCTCATTATACTTAATATTGTGACGTTCCATCAGCCGTTGCACTACCGTCAAGCACAGTGAGTTAATGTCCTCCCTATCCGAACAAAACCCCATCCTATCCTGACCCAGTCCAATTGTGTACTTTCCTGCAGAGACACCATCGTAAACCTCCAGCTCTGTCTGGTCCACATAAGTCGAGGGAAAAATCAACTCCACTGCTAGGATTCCAACATTCTCTGGCCAACTCATTGTATATAAATATGTGTATTATATAATTGCTCTCGTAACTGGGTACACTATTACCGACGTGATTTCACTGACGACTGAGCCGCGAGCCGAATTTCTCTTTTCATATAGGTTTTTCACTTCTCCTTCCCCGTTTAGTGTTTTAAATTAATATAACCTCACACACCAGCGCCGACAACGCATGTTTCGTCAGCGGCGGCTATTGCCGGGGTGGGGTGCAACCTTGAACCCTAAACTCGACTATTATAAAACGGTATTTTTTCACTAAATTCTTTTCAATTAAGTCTGAATATATTTAAAAAAGTATTATGACTTACCCATGCTGTGTTTTTTTTTTATTAATAATAACACAAATTGCTTTGGAAAAATTGTTTAAATACATTTTTGTTTTTTAATTAATTTATTATTTATATAAAATTAATTATTACTTTTGGTGATAATTATATTCGTTTACATATAATAGGGCGGTAATACAACCCGTTGAGCTCTTATAAGTTAACGAAAATTATTTAATTGTGTTATATATGAAAAATGCCCTCAATTTTAAAATGATAAAATTTGACATAATTAAGTAGTTCTAGAAAAACCATTAATTAATCAAAATTCTTATTACTTCTTTTATTTGCATAGCTTTTAACTTTCAGCTGCGATTCAACATAGAAGATTTTTAGAAAAATTATAAACGTATTACTCCAAAAATCTCATTGTTTATAGAAATATCTGTTTAATACTATGATATTTTTGCATAACTTTGTATTTATAAAATGTGCATTAGATTTTATATACGAAAAAAATATTAGAATTTGAAATTTCCTCCTTATCTAGCCCCATCTAACGAATGTAAAGTGAATTATTATACACTATATATTTTCGGAATTGTAGCTCCATCTAGTTCCAGTTGACAAAACAATCTTTTGTCTATTGAGGTTATAATGAACAATTTAATTCAAAATTTAATGTGGTATTCACATTTAAAAATTACATCAATAAAGTTGGGGATAAGTTTAATTTAATATTCATTACTCTTTTGGCGAGGACTCAAACCAAAATAATAGTTAATGTAAGTACCTTAATGATAATAATTACTAGTGACCCAATACATCCTGAAATAAATCATAAAGTAAATTTTGCAAAATTTCTTCAAACCAGTGCAAACTAGAGTAGATACTCAATACCGTTTTTATACATTCAACTAAAAAAAACTTAAACTTAAAGTTTTATTGGAAGACCCTATTTCAAAAACATAAAGCTGCAAAATTTTAAATTCAAAAACCATATAAACGAAATTATAATTACTTACCTTGCTTCGGGGCTGTTAAATTTATTCCAAACTACCGTTGTACTTTATTGTCGAAAACATTGATCACAAAAAAAAAGAAGAAAATCAGACTAAACTTTAATGAATTTTAACAACTGACAGTCGATATCCAGTGACAGGTATACGCGCTCTTGATTAAAAACAACGGGGTTTAATTTTTATTCTACACTTTACTGGGAAAATCGTGCGTATTTTTTGGAATTATTTATTATATATTTATACGTAACAGCTTTACTTTTTAATAAAATTAAAGAAAATAAAAATAAAAGACCTTATTATTTGTGAATGTTGGGAAAGTAAGTATCATTAATTCATGTTGTCAAACATATATTCTATGATTAATTACATGATTATTTTAAGCAACAAAATAATATCTATATTATTCTAACATAAAAAGTAAATAGAATTATGGCATGTTAACGTTATCCTCTCTTTTCTCCTTTTGCCCCTTCAAGGGTCGGATGACGTGAATGAGTAAATTTGGTTGCATACCGCCCACATAAATAAGTGTTTTTTAACCTTCAAGTCACAGACGACTACATTCTGTGGAAAAATGTAAATGATAAAATCAAATAAGCATTTATAATTAGATTCGTTGATTTATTTGTCAGTTTAAAATTACACATCAATGGAAAATGACATTGAGGAGGATATAAGTGATTTGGAAAACACGAATTCTGTAGGTTGTGAGAATGTGTCGAAGAAGGGTAAACTTGAAATTACTGCCAGTTTGAAGGAGAAGTTGGAGCATTTACCAGAAGTCTTGGAGTTCATATTAAAATTACAGACATACATCGAGAAGCAGAGGAAGAAGTTACAGAAATTGCGGAAGAAGAAACATAAAGAGGTTAGCTCCCTTTGTTTTATTATTTCAAATTAAATGAAACCCTAGTAGAAATTGATATCTACATTTATAACAAAAATAATATAATTTTTTATGTTATTGATAATAATTTTTCGATAAAACTACATACTTAGATCTTTATTTGGCTTAATCAAAATGAAAATTGATATTGAGGATATGTATTTATTTTAATATTTTGCTTTCTGACTCGTGCACAATTGATCTAGCCCATGAATGATTGGCAATGTCATTGAAGGGGTTTTTATCTGAATCACACCAGATTCCCCAAGATTAATATTACAACACATAATTGTAAACAAAATTGACAATGGACCTGTGATCTTTTAGTACAATAAAGTTATTTTATCTACGATCGTACAGAAAGTAGACGCTTTTTGCATCATTTTTCATTGTAAAAGTGGCTTTTTAAAGCACTAGTGCTTTTTTACGTTTTTATTGCACGGTAATGTCAAACTATTTTTATTGCACAGAATTGTCAAATTTGACAGATGAATATATTTCGTCGAAAAACTTAATTTTTTTATTAATTGATACAAATAACTAATAAATTATAAATAAAATATATAATACAAACCAAATGGCAGATTTAAGAACTCTGAAGATTTCATTTAATGCAAGTCGAAGCGATTACAATAAGGCGAACATTTTTTCCATAAATAATAATGGCGGCCGACATTTGTGCAACTTGTTTACTGGTTGCTAAGTAACGCTTTCATTAGTGCACTGCGGGTAAAATATGTTTTCTTTAATTGAATTATTGAAATGATATTAAAATATAATATAATACTCATAAGAATATATTCTTTGAAATCCTTTACGATCGAAGATAAAATTTTGTAAGGCACACGTGTAAAAAGTTTCTTTATTGCACTCCTGGCTTTAAAAAAACTCGCTCGTTCCTCGCTCGTGTTTTTAAACGCCAGTTCGTGCAATAAAGCATCACTTTTTACACTTGTACCTTAAATAACTATTATCTACGATCGTACAGAAAGTAGACGCTTTTTGCATCATTTTTCATTGTAAAAGTGGCTTTTTAAAGCACTAGTGCTTTTTTACGTTTTTATTGCACGGTAATGTCAAATTGTTTTTATTGCACAGAAATGTCAAATTTGACAGATGAATATAAGCACAAATTTTCGACGAAAAACTTAATTGTTTATTAATTGATACAAATAACTAATAAACTATAAATAAAATATACAATACAAACGAAATGGCAGATTTAAGAACTCTGAAGATTTCATTTAATGCAAGTCGTAGCGATTACAATAAAGCGAACATTTTTCCCATAAATAATAATGGCGGCCGACATTTGTGCAACTTGTTTACTGGTTGCTAAGTAACGTTTTCATTAAGTGCACTGCGTGTAAAATATGTTTTCATTAATTGAATTATTGAAATGACTTTAAAATATTACTCATATGAATATATTCTTTGAAATCCTTTACGATCGAAGATAAAATTTTGTAAGGCACACGTGTAAAAAGTTTCTTTATTGCACTCCTGGCTTTAAAAAAACTCGCTCGTTCCTCGCTCGTGTTTTTAAACGCCAGTTCATGCAATAAAGCATCACTTTTTACACTTGTACCTTAAATAACTATTATCTATTTACACAGTTATGCTATAAATTGACAGGTTGTTACATATAATAACTATTGATATGATTATATTTATTTGACCTTGTTGGCTAATAAATATGTATAGATTTATAATTGTATACTTAAGAATAGTATACCAGGTGTTTGATAAAAAACGCCCAACGCCATAACTTTGTTATTTATTAACCTATTTGAATCAACTAAATTCATTAATAAATTATACTTTAAATTTTTAAATGGCTACATATACTTTTCTTTTTTTTAATACTAGACATTATTTCTCTGAATTCAATGATGCCCAATATGTTAATTTTCATTTAATATTTATCTCAAAAAAATAATAATAAATCTTATTCATATGATATTTTTCAACAAATGTAGTGTGCCTTGAAAAAAATCGGAACAAACAAATGTCATTTGTTGTAAAGTAATGTCAATCATTTGTTATTAGTCTGTGTTTTACAGCAAATGACATATGTTTGTTGCAATTTTTTTTTTCTCAAGGCACACCACATTTAGTGACAAATAAAATAAAAAGATGTCATTATCGCTGTGTAGTATTTTTAAATAAATTTGAATTAAAGTGATTGTGTGCTAAAGTAAATGTATTATTACAGAAAATTAAAAAGAAGGATGTGTCTATTCAGACGGAAACCCCAGACACCAAACCAAAAACTATTTCTGAGGAAATCACGGAAGCAGCTGAACAAGCACTGCATGGAACTGGTTTTGTCTACGAAGAAACTTCAGGGATGTATTATGATTACAATTCAGGCTATTATTATAATGCTGTAAGTAAAATTGCATGTTTTTGATTATAACAAGTTGTTATTTTTTACTTACTGTAAAAGTATTATTATACGTGAAAATGTTTAAAAATATATTTTACTGGAAATATCCATTTTTAGGTTCTTAGATATCAATTAAGAATTTTTTAGAAAAACAATTTTGTGTCTGATTGTGTGTGTTTGTGTATGTCCGTGGGGCTGTTTCTATATCAAGAACCACTAACAAATTAGAACCAAAACTTTAAACTTAAACTATTATTTCTAATTGGAATATCTAGACTAAAAGTGGGTGTTTATTATAGTGTTTTTTTTAATGAAGCAGGTGTGACTTGCCAACAAAATTCATAACAGTTATTTTTCATTTAAAGAAACATTTCAAATTCAACTTTCAAATTCAACTTTATTTAAAAAAATAGTGAAATACATAGAAAATAGCTAAATAAAACACTAAAATGAAAACGTCACATATCAAAAATAATAATTAATTCGATATATATACACACATGAATATACATCTATACTTATATAATCAATTCTTAATTCATTATATGTACATACAATAAATTAAAATACTTCATACCAATCCTTTAGTGAATAGAGTTCTTTATGAATTAGGTACTCTTTGAGACTGCGTTTAAAACACTTGAAGTCCGTTATTAATTGAATATTTTTAGGAAGTTTATTAAATACCTTTACTGCACTATAGTAAGGAGCTTTTTCAAACATTACTGATTTATGCAACGGATAGTTATACCGGGTGTCTCAGCGTGCGCGCCGAGTAGCTTTACGGCTAAACGGTTTATTTTTTTCAAAATCCGTTTTCGCAGGAGTATGTAGGTGTATTGGGACCACATTTTAAAATTAGTTTTAAATATACAGGGTGTCCCATAAAAGCATGGCGTATCATAGTTATGTTTTTTCTTATGGAACACCCCATATTTGATATTTTTTTCAGATTCTACATCCTAACCTAATAATTTCTGAAATATTTAAACAATTTTGGAAAAATTGACGTTTCGAAAAAAAATTATATCTTTCAAATAGGTGAATGAAAACAAATGAAATTTTGTGTCAGTATATTAGACTAATGGGTGAATATTTTAGGCCATTTATAAGAATTTTAAATATTAAGATGTTTTGATAATTTAATGTGTCTACAGAAACACATTCAAGGTCAAATTTCGTGCTTACTTTAAATGGAACACCCTATATCTAATAAACCTATCTTGTAGCAAATTTTATTATCTTTCAAAAAGTATAAAGGTATTCTATACCTGTTACTTATAGTTTTCAAGATATATCCATTTTTGTTAATTTTCGACATAATAATTATTAGTATCAATTATTGCAATAGTCAGTTAACACAACCAATGATTTTCGAGATATTTCCAAATTAACACACTAATTGAATAATTTATTTACACATATGTACATGATTACGTAATATCGTCTTAGAATTTCAAAAAACATAACGAAAAACAACAAATGAAATTAACAAAATAATAACAACATTATTTTTTTATAACAAATTTTCAAAAATACCACCATCGCAATGAATGCATAATTCAATTCTTTTTTGAAACGATAGTTTAACATTTCTTAGCATATTGGGTGTTATTGATCTAAATGCATCCTTAATTCTGTCCTTCATGTCTTCAACAGTTGTGGGAGGAGTGGTGTATACTTGATTTTTAATATACCCCCATAAAAAGAAATCCATGGGGGTTAAATCAGGGGATCTAGGTGGCCAAGCTACGTGACCTCCTCTTCCAATCCATCGCCTATTAAATATTCTATTTAAATATTGACGAACCGCCAATGAAAAATGAGGTGGCGCACCATCGAGCTGTAACCAAATGTTTTGGCGAATATTCAGTGGAATATTCTCTAATAATAATGGAAATTCTTCTTGGAGAAATTGTAAAAATATGGGACCATCCAAGTATCCCTCGAAAAAATGAGGTCCAATGACGTAATTACCCAAAATGCCTCCGAATACATTAATACTCCAACGATGTTGTCGATCAGTAATTTGAAATTTGTGGCAATTTTCGGTGCTGTAATAATGGCAGTTACGTCGATTAAAAGATCCGTTATTATTAAAAGATGATTCATCCGTAAATAAAATATTATTCAAAAAATCTTCATCATCGCCACTTTTATTTAAAACACATAAACAAAAATCTAACCGCTTCTCGAAATCCGCATTATTCAGATGCTGGTGAATTTCATAGTGATATGGGTGGTATTCATGTTTTTTTAATATCCTTGATATGCTCGCCTTGCTTAACCCAGTCTCACGAGCTACTATACGTGTACTCGTGCTAGGATTATCTATTACAGAAGTAAGTACCTGTAATTGTGTCTCCTCGTCCTTAGTTACAGTGTTGAAGTTCGTTTTTTTCAGATACTTGACACTGCCTGTGGTTTTAAATATATTTAAAACTTCCTCCAATGTCTTCTTATTAGGATGTCTCCTATCAGGGTACCTTTCGCGATATACTCTTTCCGCTAAGAGACAATTTTCATAACATTCCCCTATTATTAGGATCATGTTAATTCTTTCGTTTAAGGAATATTTCATTTTTGCGGTCGTTACAAATGATTCGAATGTGTCAACTGACTTTGTTTATAAACAAAAGCTACACACTAGCTTATTGCAATAATTGATACTAATAATTATTATGTCGAAAATTAACAAAAATGGATATATCTTGAAAACTATTAGTATTAGGTGTAGAATACCTTTATACTTTTTGAAAGATAATAAAATTTGCTACAAGATAGGCCTATTAGATATAGGGTGTGCCATTTAAAGTAAGCAAGAAATTTGACCTTGAATGTGTTTCTGGAGATACATTAAATTACCAAAACATCTTAAAATTTTAAATTACTACAAATAGTCTAAAATATTCCCCCATTAGTCTAATGTACTGATACAAAATTTCATTTGTTTTCATTTACCTATTTGGGAGATATGATTTTTTTTCGAAACGTCAATTTTTCCAAAATTGTTTAAATATTTCAGAAATTATTAGGTTTAGGCATATGATCTTATAATGAAAGTTACCCTTATTTTTGATGTAGAATCTGAAAAAAATATCAAATATGGGGTGTTCCATAAGAAAAAACATAACTATGATACGCCATGCTTTTATGCGACACCCTGTATATTTAAAACTAATTTTAAAATGTGGTCCTAATACATCTACATACTCCTGCGAAAACGGATTTTGAAAAAAATAAACCGTTTAGCCGTAAAGCTACTCGGCGCGCACGCTGAGACACCCGGTATATTTGTTCATTTCTTGTTTCGTATGTATGGTTCTTGATACAATTTAAGAACTCTAATTTGTTTTTGAAATTATAAATCAAAAGTTCAAACACATATAAACTATATAGGGTTAAAATTTCATTTGACTTAAATTTCCCTCGGCAAGATTCAGTATATTTTAAGCCAAAAATAATTCTGATTACTTTCTTCTGTATAATGAATATTTTGTTGGAGAAGGTACTGTTACCATAGAAAATTATCCCGTGTCTTAGAATCGATTCAAAATTAGATTTGTATATCGAAATAAGTGTCTCAATATCAAACATCTTAGATAAAATTCTAAAAGAATAGCAAATCGAATTTAATTTTCCTACTAAATACATGCAGTGATCTTTCCAGTTTAAATTTTTATCAATGACTACTCCGAGTAATTTTGTATTTGAATTTAATTGAAACATTACATTTCCCAATTCAATTTCGTCGATCATTTGACTTGTGTTGCTTCCTGTAAAGAGTATAACACTTGTTTTATCTTTGTTTAATATAAACTGATTTATATTCAGCCAGTTTTCTACCGAATTAAATATTGTTTTTGAGTGCATCATTAACTCATTTTCTGATTTATTTTTTACCAAAATGCTGGTATCATCTGCGTAATTTAAAATTAGATTGTTTGATGAAATATTCGTGATATCATTGATAAAAATTAAAAATAGGAGAGGTCCGAGTATGCTTCCTTGCGGAACACCGTTTTCAACAGTAATTCCACAAGTGCATTGAAAATTATCGGTAACAAGTTTGCACGAATTCTGAGTTGTCGAAAGAGTGCAAACTTGCGATAATTTGCATTGCACAAGAGCAATTTATCAGACTATATCCCAACAAAAATATTATAATAACAAACAATAAGGCATTGATTGTGTATAATAATTAATCATATTTTTGGATGGTAATGTATTTTTTGGCTCAGCGTCTTTTACCTTTTCCTGTATTACCTTTTGTGTTAAATTTCCGAATCGTATGTTTGCATTAATTTTTAAAATGTTCACAAAAACTGACGTTTGTTAATTTTATTTGACAGTTGTTTGATGTATAGCCCAATCAGAAAATTGAATAATTAATTGGGACTCTACATGAATTTGTTATCAACAGTAATTGCACAAGTGCATTGAAAATTATTGGTAACAAGTTCGCACGAATTCGACAAACAAAGTCGTATTGCTTTGTATGTGTCGATGTTTCTTCAAAAAAGAAAAAAAAAATGTGGAAGAAAACGTAAAGATTATTCTAACAATTTAGCGCAAGTAAAGAATACACCATTAAATCGTCGAGGAACTCTTGGCAGTCTTACTTTCGCAATTGGAATTCCAAAGTCAACTTTGTTTGATATATTTAAATCGGGAAAGTATTTTAAGAGAATATATTACTTTAACAGATAAAAATAAAATGGACAGATTAGAGTTTTGCTTATCAACAGTAGATCATGCTACTAACAAAGATTTTCATTTTGATGATTTGTATGACCACTTTCATATTGATGAAAAATGGTTTTATCTTACTAAAATTAAACGATCTTATTACTTAATGCTAAACAAAGAAGAACCAGAGAGAAACTGCAAAAGTAAAAGATTTATTACGAAAGTAATGTTTATGGCTGCAGTGGCTCGACCACACTATGATAAACATCGAAAGCATTATTTTGATGGTAAAACTGGAATATGGCCATTTGTATATCAAGAACCGGCTCAAAGAAATTCCAAGAACAGAGCTAAAGGGACATAAAAAACAAAAAATTGGAATCTGTTACAGCAGTACATTGTAAAAATATGATCATGAAAAATGTTATTGCCGGCCCCGTTAGTACAGTGGTTAGCCCGCCGACTGTAGTCGGAGGGGCCCTCGGTTCGAATCCGAGCGCGGGCATGGATGTTGTGAGCGTTTGATACATTTCAAATTTAATTTGACAATACAAATAATCGGTCGTGGCTGAATAGCCTAGTAGCTTATGCCAATTTCCCTATATCATTCATCACCCCAACCCGCAATTCCATCCAACACCCTTCCTTCAAAAAAAAAAAAAAAAAATTTTATTCCCGCAATCAAATCAAAATTTCCGCCACTATATAAAAAGAAAACAATTTACGTACAGCAAGATAATACAAAACCGCATTTTTCTGATAACGATGCAGATATTGTCGCTCTAGGTTCTGCTGATGTCCGGACTATTAAATTTAAGGCACAACCGGCAAATAGCCCCGATTTAAACGTTCTTGATTTAGGTTTTTTTAACTCCATACAATCCCTGCAACATGAAGCTTTGCCAGACACAATTGATGAATTAATAGATTGTGTTCAACATGCATTTAATAAATTAGAAGCAAATACCCTTAATAACGTTTTTACCACATTACAAACATGTATGGAATCAATAATGTTAACAGGTGGAGGAAATTCCTATAAAATTCCTCATTTAAATAAAGCAAAACTTCGTCGCGAAGGTCGACTAGCTGAATAATATTTATGTTCCAAAGAAGCATACAATAAGGCCAAATCATATTTTAATTAAAATTATTCTTATGTAATTATAAATTTTCTAAAAAAGTTAATATAATATACTTTTCATGTTAATTTTTAGTTTTAAGCAAATGAGGTGATAAAATAGAAATTATAATTAACAATTTGTGAAAACAAATCTTTCTTTCTTAATTTTAACACAAAAAATTCTCAACGTGAAAAATATTATACAATATTCGTGTGTAATCAGTTTTACTGCGTTTGTGGACATTACTGTTGATTATGCACTTATATTTCAAATATATTTAATTCAAATGATGTAAATATATTTATAAAGTTACATTATTTTTAAAACATTTTTAAATCTTAGGAATATGGACTTTATTATGATGGAAATACTGGGACTTATCTCAAGTATAATCAGGACACGAAGGAATATGAGTTCCACTCACAAGTTGCTGTTCCTGCTGTGAAAGAAGATCCAAAGTCATTAACAGAGAAACCAAAAAAGAAACGGAATAAGCGAAAGGGTGATAAACGACAGGATGTCTCTCATGTAAGACCATCGGTTATTTGTAATGAAGCAACTTTTTAATAAAAATATTTGCTCCGTAAAATGACATTACAGTCACAGATTCAAAATTTCTCGCCACTTTAGATAATTTAAACTATCTAATGGTGGTGCCTATAATTGGCTGCTTGAAAATGTTATTTTATAGAACAATTTCAGCAAATACTTGTATTAAAACTACTTTAATGGGTTGTCAGATAATTAAACCAGTACTTTTCAACACCTCATTTTACATGTAGTTTACATGTGTATTTCCTGAAGACAATTGTTTATACTAAACTAAAATACTTTTTAGTAGTAAAAACATAGTAATTCAGCTTATTGTTTATCATAAATTATCAAGCAGTAACATTTGCAACCATCCTTTTGAACAACTTTTTACGTTATATTAAAAATAAGTATTCAGATACTTATTATGAATTATTGTATTTTCCTTACTGTTAGTTTTTATTTATTTGTTGCATTCAATCTGCATGTATTAATATAATAAATAAAGTTTGCTTAAGTGTTCCTAAATTACCAGTCATCCTTTTTGATACCTCTAGAACATTCAGGTTTCTCAATACATTTAAGCATTATAATTTTCAGGTAATCAAAAATTTACATTTAATCCTCTATTATTTAAATTTTCAGGTAATCAAAAATTCTTCTAATAACATGGGTGACCTCGCGCAGTCCTTCAGTGAAATGAATCTGTCGGCTACGCGCCGCAATGCTCTGGGTATGTACTGAAAGAATAAAAGACTGTTATTTACAGGCGAACAAACGGGAGAAGAAAGTGAACGAGGTCGACCTCGAAGAAGGGGAGTGTTCCGATTGTAGCGCCAGTGTGGAAGAAGAGTCAAGCCAGGAAGATGACGAGAACAACAGTGACATTGGTAAAGTCGCGTAGCATTTGCTAAATAATGCTGATCCTTACGATTGATTGATTGATTATATTGGCTAGATAAATTGCATTTAATGGAAGTCTTTGCTGTTTAATTGTGGAGGCGTTTACTTTGTGGTACATCTTGAATATAGTGAAGAAAGAAAACAAAGTGATCCTGTTTTCTTTCTTCAGAAAGTCTTTGCTTTCAACTTTTTGTTGAAAAATTTATACAAAATTTTCTTTGTAATAGTATTCAAATATGCCAATATTAATGAAAATTAAGGTGGTGACCATTACTATGTGGTAGTTCATTTTAAAGAGTAACTAAAAATATATTTTTTTATTTTCTCTTTCTTATGCCAATATTAACTAAAATTAAGTGAACTTTAAAAATAGTAAAGTAATCAAGTACAGTGTAAGTACTATGATTATCACATACAATTTTTTAAACAATTTTATTTCAATTCACAATGGAAGATTGTAAACTAGATATTGTGTTTAATTTCTTATTACAATTAATATTATAAACTATTTTATATAGCTGACTGTGAAGGGGAATTAAAGAACTATATATTGTGCACCAATTCAAAATATTTAGCCCTTATATGCCATTATTAATTCAATTAACTGATAATTTTAATGTAGTATAGTTCACAGAAATTCATACCATTTTCTCCATTTTGCAGATTACGCCAAACAATATCCTCCGTGTATGAGAATAATCATCGAAGAGTCGAACATCGCTAGTATAAAATCGGGATCGCTGCACCTGATAACGTTCGAGGGTGGCACGATCGGCAGGGAGGGCAACCATTCCTTACTGATACCCGATATTAACATCAGTAAACACCATTTGAGCATTACGTTTGATAAGGCCGCGAACGAGTACCGCATTGTTGATTTGGGTTCACGTAATGGGACATATTTGAACGGAAAACGTTTGTCGCCCAGTAAAGTGGAGAGTGATCCGACTGTTATTCAACACGGTAGTCGGATACAGATAGGCGGGACGACTCTGCTTTGTCATATACATGCAGGAAGCCAAACGTGCGGTCATTGCGAACCCGGACTGCTTCAAACCAAAGAAGGTAAATTTGAAATATTTAATTGTTATTAAAGATTTATAAAGGGGTGATTTATATCCTTTATTATTGAGATACTTTAAAGGGTGTTCCTTTAAAATTCACTCCCCGTGAAAGTCAATCTAAGTATCTCAATAATAAAATATATATTTACCAACACATAAATAGACAAATATAAGGATCACAACTACAGGTTAAAGATTTAGGATACTAAGTAATTATAAGAAGTATATTTAATAATTAAATCAATATTTTTGTAATTAATTAATTAATAATGACCAAAATGTATTATTTACACTATATAATATATTAAAAAGCCACAGTGGTGAGGTTAAAACACTTATGATCACTTCCTAAGTTATTAATAATAGTGGTATTCTTTTTAATGAGATTAAAGCTTGAGTCAAAAATAACGTTATATCTTCAGAATCTTTCAGGTTATGCCAGCTAAAGGGCTGGTATCAATATAAACAGACAGACATAAGAGTGTTTTTAAATTCGTTTTTATTATTTTAATGGCATATTCCAGGCAGTGGTTGGGTTTTTGGGATCTAAGTCGATAAACGTTTGTTTCTTATAATTAATAAACCTAATATAGTAAGCATACCAAAATCAGCGATGAGAACAGATATCCCATTTCTTAAACTATAATAATATACTTTATTCTCTCTTAAATTAACAAAACTTAATACATAAGAAAGACAATGCATTATAAAAAAAAACAAAATATAATTGATAATATATAATTACATTAGTTAATATAATCATCTAACAGTTATTTTTCACATAACCATTTAAATAAATTCGATTTGAATCATTTTGTACTTTGTCTATTTTTAAATAGTCGGGTAGTTTGTTATAAAATAAAATGGAATTATATTCTAAGCATTTTTCAGAATTGTTAATCTGTGCCTCGGTATATTATAATTACATTAGTGTCGTGTTTCATAATCATGACTTATTTCATTCGAAATAATTGTGTAAAAAAGTTAAAAATTCGTAAATGAATAATGAATAAATAGTGAGCAGATTATATTTTAAAAAAAATACTGCTGGTTTAGTGAGTCTATAGTTAAAGTTTAAAGAGTCTATAGTTAAAGTTTAAAAATTGCGAACTGTTGTGTGAGTTGCGAGTGCATAAGCGGGGAAATAGAAGTGGATGGGGCACGATTTAGTGACGGTTAAAATAAAACTGTGAGAATAAAACGAAAAGTGAAGGTTAACACAAAAAAAACGAGCATAGTTTGTGCGCGCCAAAAGTGCGACGTTGTCGGATCGAACAAATAAAACGTAAAACAAATATATTAATAAATCAGAGGGTTACAGTGAAAAGCTGTTCCATAAGACAGATACATAAACGAATAAGAGGGAATAATAACGGATATTATAAACAAAAGGCAAAGGACTGAAGAAAGAGACAAAGACATACAAATTTTCGGAAAGAGCAAAAAGATATTAAGATCTCCAGAACAAAGAAAGAAAGAGGAAGGAAACAAAGAATTTAAAGGATTTTCTATAGAAGAGGAAGAAATAAGAAACGAAGAACAAATGGAGGAACTTAAACAAATGATAAGGGAGCTGATTATCAAAACAGATAAAAACACACACGTATTAACAAAGGAAATTAGAGATATGAAAAAAGAGATGGAAAGGAGAGAGGAACAGTGGGAGAAATAAAAGAAATCACCAATAGAGAGAATAGAAAGATTGGAACAAAAGAATGAATGGGATGAAAAACAAAAAAGGAAGAACAATATAGCTATAATGGGACTAAAAATATCGTATCCAATAAAAGAGGCGGTTCAGAAATTCTGCGTAGAGAAACTAGAAACTAAAATAGAAGTTAAAAATGCAGCAATAATAAATGAAGGCAAAAAGCAAGAACTAATAATAGCGGAAATAGCTACGAGCGACCAGAAAATTATGGAGGCCAAGAAAAAGCTAAGAGATACACAAATATACATTGAGAACGATTTAACTTTCGAAGAAAGAAAAATCCAAAGGGAGATAAGGAGCATAGCAAGAGAAGAAAAAGAAAAAGGATTTAGAGCCAAGGTAGGATACAAAAAATTGACGCTCAACGGAAAGGAATACATATGGGACAACACACAGAATGGACTAGTAGAGAAAGAACAGAATGAGAGAGCAAAAAAACAATAATGGAAGAAAATATTAGTAGAGAGACGACAATGGCAAGGAATAAGGACATGAGGAAAACAGAAACAAAAAGAACAGAAGACGAACATAAGATTATGTTTTGGGGAGGGAAAAAACTAGTAAGGGAGGGGGAGACTGGGGTAGAAGGGGATAAAGGAGGGAACAGGGATAGAAGACATTAACAGAAGTAGGGTACAACAAGATAGAGCCACACCAGAGAGAGGCAAGCAGGGATTATGGAAGAGGGGCGATAAAAGAGGAAAGATGAGAGAAAAAAAGGGGGAAGGGATGACGGCATCGTTTTGGAACGTCGCGGGATTAAAGAGGAAAATGGATGAGGGGCCTTGGTATAAAGAGTTGGAGGAATGGATAAAGGAGAAGGATATGGTGGGTCTGATCGAGACATGGGTAGAAGAAGAGGATTGGGAGTGGGTAAAGCTAAAGTTGCCAATGGGGTATAGATGGGAATATAGGGGGCGACAAGGAATCATGCAAAGGGAAGAGCAAAAGGGGGAATTATAACGGGAGTGCGAATGGAATAGGAAGAGGTAAAGGAGGAGGCAGGGAGCGAGAGAATAGGAGGGGCAGCAACAAGGTCATTTTGGAAAGGAAAACGCCTGTGGAGAACGGTGACGATATATAATCAGAAAGAGGGGAAGGAAATTATGGGGGAAATAGAGAAGATACTAATGGAAGGGGAGCAAGCAGGTAATTTGATCGTAGGGGGAGATTGGAATGTTAGAACAGGGAACCAACACACAAAAGGGGTGAACCAAGAAGGACGGCAAAGAAGAGGAAGAAGGGCGAAAGATGGGACGACAAGTAAAGAAGGAGTGGAATGGATCAGGTAGGCTGACGAGCAGGGTCTAGAAGTGCTGAATGGATCGACAGAAGGGGATTGGGATGGAGAGATGACGTATCTAGGGCCAAGGGGGACCTCAGTAATAGATTATGTCCTGGTGACTGATGATATCAGAGATGACGTAAGGGAATTTAGGGTGGAGGACAGATGTGGATCTGATCATTTCCCCATAACAGTGAAGCTTGGGGGGGAGGAAGAAGAAGTAATCAATACTACACGATTGGGCTGGTACTGGTCCAACAGGACCAAAAAGATATACAAAGACAAAATAAAGGAGACGAGTTTTCAAAAGGTGGTAACAGTAGAACAGCTGGGAGACAGGATGAAACAGGCGATGGTGAGAAGGAGCGGAGGAAAGTCTGTGGAGAAGGGCTTATGGTTTGATGAAGGGTGTAGGGAAGCCAAAAGAGCTCTAAGAAGGACAATCAAGGCGTGGAGAGATGGAATGGGGGAGAGGAGGAGGTAAAACAGGCAAAAAACAACTTTAGAGTGGAGTGCAATAGTAAGAAGGACAAGTGGATGGGAGAAGAGATGAAGATAGTGATGGAGCTAAAGAATGAAAAACAACTATGGAGATACTTGAAGGAGAGGGGGTCGGCCAGGAAAGTAAAAGGAGAGGGTATAAACATCGATACATGGAAGGCACACTTTGAAGAGCTGTTAGGAACGAGGGCAACCGAAGGGGAGGTGGTGGCAGAGAGAAGGGTCTTCGATGGGAAAGAAGATTTTAGCATGGAAGAGCTAGAAAGGGCACTTCAGCAAATGAAAGACGGGAAGGTGGCAGGACCTGATGGAATACAGGCAGAAGCATGGAAGTGGTGCAGCTCTGAAGGGAAGAAGAAAATTCTGATGCTTTTTAACAATTTATGGAGAGGAGAAGGGCAGTTTCCAAGTCAATGGAGGGAAGGTATTATTGTACCAATTTATAAGGGAGGAGATGAGAGGGATCCAACAAACTATAGGGGAATATCACTAATGGATAGCCTGTATAAACTGCTAATGATAATGGTGAAGGATAGGCTGGAGGTGGAAGTAGAAGAAAAAAGGATGCTACCGGAAATTCAGGGAGGGTTCAGAAAGGGACGATCCACGATCGAGCAGATAGCTACACTGAACTGGTTGATTGAGAGGGAGTTGATGAAAAAAGAAAAAATGTGTTTGTTGTTTGTAGACTTAAAGGCGGCGTATGACTCGGCAGATAGAAAGTTGATGATTGAATGTTTGAAAGGGAAGGGTGTGTCGGAGCAGGTGGTGAAGTGGATATGTGAAGTATACAAGGAAACGTGGTGTAGAGTAAGAATGGGTGAGCGTGTATCTGGGCGGTTTCAGGTGAGAGGGGGGGTGAGGCAAGAATGCCCATTGAGCCCATTGCTATTCAACCTGTATGTGGCAGATATGGAGAGGGTGTTGGAGCTGGGGCAGGCAGAGGGAGTAGTAGTGGGAGGGATGAAAGTATGGAGTCTGGCGTATGCGGACGATGTGGTAGTGTTGACGAAAACGGTGAGTGGGATGAGAGAGGTGAAGGGGAGATTGGAAGGGTATTTTAAAAAAAGACGATTGATAGTGAATGTAAGGAAAACCAAATGGATGGTATGTAAGAACGCAGGAAGGAGAGGGAAGGAGGAATATTTGAGTTGGTCGGGAGAACAGATTGAGCGAGTGAAAGAGTTCAAATATCTTGGGTATGTGTTCAGCGAAACTGGGACGAAAGTACGGCATGTTGAGTATGTATGCAAGAAAGCGAGAGTGGCAATGGAACGTATGCGGGGTATATGGAATGGGGTGCTAGGTAGGAACGTGAGTATGCAAATGGTATGGTGGGACGCATGTGTGAGGTCAATAGTGTTATATGCAGCAGAAATCTGGGGAGTGAGTGGGCATGTAAAATTGGAAAGGGTACAAATGCAGTATTTAAAAACGATATTAGGGCTGGAAAGGTCCACACCGGACTATATAGTGCTACAAGAGTGCCAGAGAATGTCGGTAGAGTGGGAGGCAGCGAAGAGGGTCGTAAAATTCGAGAGGAAAATTTGGGAGTTAGGTGAGGAAAGGTTAGTGAGAGAGGTATGGGGTGCGTGTCTGAGAGAGTGGGTGAGGAAAGGCGAAGGAATAAGGTGGATGAATGAGAGGAGCAGGTTGTATGTCAGGGCGGGGTGGTCAGCAACGGTTTTTGAGGAGAAGCTAGTACGGAGGGAGAGGATAGAGTGCGAGGTGGCAGAAAGGTTACGAGAGGTTGAGTTACAAGAGAGGCAATCTAAAATCCAAGAAAGCAAATACAACCCCAAATACCAAGATCTACAAGTGTTCGCAGGCCTGCCACTATATTTCAAAAAGTTAAATCCAGAAGAGGTCCGGTTGCTGGCTAGATTCAGATGTGGGAGTGAAGAAAGGGGTAGGAAGGGGTGGATGGGAAAAGAATATGTGAGATGTAAATATTGTGGAGAAGGAAAGGATGAGTGGGAACATTGGATGGATGAGTGTGAAGAAGTGAGGGAGAAGATAGTCAGGAAGGGGAAAGAGAGAGCTAGGAGGATATGTCTGGGTGAAAGTGGCAGCGGAATAGGGGTGTGCAAGCAGTTGGTGCAATTGAGGGCAGGGAAGTGTAGCTAAGTGGAGGGTAGTGGAGAATGGAGTTTTATTTTTTATTATCGAGGGTAATAAATTTAATGTAAAATAAATGTATGTAGATTAATAATGCCAAATAAAGGTTTATTTATTTATTTATTTATTATATTTTTAAAATATTCCCCTAAATGACATGTTGAACACTAATCAATACATTATTCTAATAATTCGTTTTTGTATTATAAATACATGCGCTGAGTATCTGCTTTGTCCCCATAGTCGTATGCTATATCTGACGTTTTCCAGAAAGACATTATTATACACTATGATTAATGCCTGACTACTTACAATATATTTCAATCTCCTAATAGAGTAGCAAATTCAGCTTAGTTTTTTACATTCATTCATAAACATCCGCTTTCTTTTACCGGCTTGGCTAGTGTAAAGGTCTATTAATCAATTGCCTCTTATTATGTTTTTCCATGCCTCTCTATCTCTTGCCAATTCTTTTGCTTCGTTTAAATTCATTTTTTTTTCTCTTAAGTGTTCTTGTATGAAGTCAACCCATTTTTTTCTTCTTCTTGTCTTTACCCATTTCCCATACTCTTTTTGCTAATCTTGAGTTCCCCATTCTTGACATATGTCCAAACCATCTCAATGCATTTTCTTTAATTATTGTTGGCGCGGCCTTTACTCCAAGTTGTTCTCTTATTACCTTGTTTCTTATCTTATCTATTAGTCTTACCTCTGCTATTTTCCTTAGTGTCTTCATTTCACTAGCTTGTATTCTGTTCGTTTGGTTTTTGTTTGTGCACCAGGTCTCTGATCCATATGTTAGTGTAGGAATAAATATGGCTTTGTGTATTCTCACTTTTGTGTCTTTATTTAGTTCTTTTTTATTTATTGTTATTTTATTTAGTGCAAAATAAAGCTTCGTGTTTGTTTTTATTCTTTCTTCTATTTCCTCTTCTATTCTTCCATCTTCAGATATCACTGTCCCTAAATATTTATATTTTTTTACTTGTTCAATTTTCTCGTTTTCTATCTTAATTTCCGTTTTTGTTGGTTTTTTAGCTATTACCATTGTTTTTGTTTTTTCTTTGTTCATTATCAATTTCCATTTTTTCATTTCTTCATTCCAGATATTTAAATTGAATTGTAGGTCTTCTTCATTTTTGGCTATTAATATAAGGTCATCAGCAAATGCTAAATGCCCAATTATTATACTTTTTCTATATTACAATTTTTTATTATTTCGTCCATTAGTACAAGGTGGCGCAAAAGTAATGTCACAGTTTGAATTGGCTGCCATTTTGTTATAAATGAAAAAAGAAGAGCTCTGTTTTCATCAAAAATTTATTTGAAAGTGTAATATTGTTTACATTACTTGGAAAAAATTATATCTCTTAAATGGCCACCTCCCGAGTTGATGCATAATTGCGCTCGTTTTGCGGCATTTTGAATTGTTGCTTGCAAAACATCTGGCTCCAAACTCGCCATTTTTTCTTCAATGTTACCTTTTAAGTCTTGCAAGGTTCGTGGTTTATTGTGGTAAACGCGAGATTTGAAAAGGCGCCAAAGGAAAAAGTTTGGTGCTGTTAGATCTGGCGATCTGGACAGCCAGTTTAAATCTCTAAAACAGCCTGGAAATTAGTGTCTCAAAATCTTCATAGTTACCCGAGCTGTATGAACGGTTGCTCCATCCTGTTGAAACCAACAATGATCGAGACCTAATGCAGCAACTTTCGGCAAAAAAACTGATTTAGCATCTGTCTCTAACGCTTGCCATTTACGGTTACGACGGCGCCATCGGCGTCTTCAAAGAAATAAGGACCAATCACTTTTTTACTGCAAATGCCGCACCAAAGAGTCATTTTGAGAGGATGCAATCTTCTTGCATTACATGTAGATTCTATGTGCCCCAGAAACACAAAAAAAACGACGAAGAAATTCACGTTGCGTTAAAACAATAGACTTAAAATTTGTCAAATAAGCAGTAACAATAAATCCATGATCTTGAGGTGTGTATCGCTCCATGGCTTATTGACAACTAATTCACTATATATCTACATCATAAATGTCGATGTACAGACATTTAGCGCAATCTGAAAAAATTGCGGCCAATTCAAACTATGACATTACTTTTGCGCCACCTTGTTTAATAAATAAATATGCACTAATTGTACCCCCTTGCCTTTTTTTTGTTCTTACATAGTTCTTTGTTGTTTTGAATAGAGTTTTGATATTATTTATTGTGCTTCTTTGTATATTTTTCTTTTTCAACCCTTTCCATATGTCCTCTCGTGTTATAGAATCAAAAGCTTTGAATGCTCTGAATCCATTATGTGTGTCATCTAATGTTTTTTCTGTTTCATCTTTTAACCTCTTGGTCATTATAGATTCATATATTTTTCCTGGTGTACTCAGTAGCGATATTCCTCTATAATTTTCACACACTTTACTGTCTCCTTTTTTATGTATAGGTATGATTATGGCCTTTTGACAATCTTCTGGTATGTTGTTTTCTTCAATTACCTTATTCATTCTAATTCTAATAACATCTTCTTTCCTGTTTCTCCCACATATTTAATCATCTCTTTTGTAATTTCATCATGTCCTGGTGCTTTTCCTAGTTTCATTTCTTTATTGCATTCTCTAGTTCCTCTTCAGATATTTTCTCCCCTACCCCGGTTATTGTCTCCTGCTCTTCTTCCTGTTCGTTTTCATTTTTATTTCCATTTAATAATTCTTCAAAGTATTCTTTCCATCTTCCCATTATATCTTCACTATATTTTAGTATTTTTTTCTTCTTATCTTTTATCCAGTTTATTTCTTCCTTATTTTTATTTCTCTCTTTTCTTATTACCCTGTAAAATAGTTTTTGGTTTTCTCTGTAGTTATTTTCCATTTTTTGCCCGAATTTTTCCCAAGATTTCTTCTTTGCCTCTATTATCTTTTTCTTTACGTTTTTCTGCTGTTTTTGTAATTTGAATAGCTTTTCTCTGTTTGCTCTTTTAGATATTCTTTCCAAGCTTCTTTCTTACTTCCTGCTTTATCTCCTCTGAGCACCAATCAGTTCTTCTCTGCCCCTATCTTACCCTTGTAGTTTCACATGCGATTCTTGCTCCTTCGATTATGTTTATTTTCAATATATTCCATATTTCTTCAGTATTATAGCCCTTTATGTTTTCATCATTCTTATATTTCCTTTGTGTTTCCTCTTCTCTTAATCTGATTAATTAATTTGATTTTTATATTTGCTTTTCTCTGCCTTCTCGACTACTTACAATATATTTCAAACTCCTAATAGAGTAGCAAATTCCACTTAGTTTTTTATACAAGACTTTAATATATTTCTATATTCAACATTGGATTTAATGTTGATAACAGTACACTCTCTGAAACACGTTAATCTACACACCTGTTTCGCTCAACATCCTTCTCTTCTAATGTATGAAATCTTTGACAGAACTGAAAATAAATGGTTAAATGAAAGTAAACAAATTTCTTGGAGGAATTGATTTTTTTTGTCAATCGTCAAATGATTTTGTTCAGTTTTTTTGGGAATATTTTTTATTGTAATTTCAATTGTTTTAACTTTCAGAAATTTTATTATTTTTTTAGTGAAGTTTTGAAATTCAGTTATACAAACAATTTGCCCACAACAAAAAAATAACGATTAATGTTATTATTATCTTTTTTTAATGAAACTTAACTAACAACATACACAATTTAGATTCTATTGATCAAATAAAAGTGATTCATCTTAAACAAAAACGTTTACTTTGTTAATATCACACTTTAACAAATAAAGTAAACGTTTTTGTTTAATTTTCCAAAATGTATCACGAAGTTAACGCCTCAACCATTAATCAAGTGATTTATCTTGTTTCTAATATCCTTTCAATGTAACCTAATTAATCAAAATATGAGAAAAGTTAGATTTCGTTGCACTATGTTATTTCATCAAACAAAAGCTATTAATATTGTTTTAATTATGAAACTCTAAAAAAATCAAAATATATGAAAAATATATTGTTCAATATTCTTTTTATCAAGCAAATGCTTTATATTGTTTCCATTGCTCATTTAATTAGTAGCAATTAATTATTTTTTGATAAAATAATTGAATTATTTCCAGTGGTATCTTTAATTTTAACTTCAAAATTTATTTATTCTTAAAAGTAATTGTGAAGGCTTCTACTTTGGAATGCATTTATAAATTATTAAAAACAAGAGTACCTTTTTTAATATCACACACTTTATATTACTGACTAGTTTTGACTGAGTTAAGTTTGTTATTCTCAAACTATATTTCAAATAGACATATAATTTGTACAATATTAGATGGTGTTAAAGAAAAGCTTAAAATCGATTTACTTGAGTCTCAGTTGTTTTTTACAGTCTATTTCTTTAAAAATTTACAACTTATTTAAATTTTTAATCATTTATTATTTTAGTATTTTAAATTAATTTGCGAGTTGTAGAACATCAAGATAGGAAGAACCAGCTAAAGTCGCTTCTCCAAAAAAAAGGGTCCATAAACTTTCTGCCGAGATATGACACAACATTTAATTTTGGGGTGTCTCCTTGCAAATGTACCATCTCGTGACGATTATTTGAGCCCCAGATACGTACATTATGAATGTTCAAATGTCGGTTTTCTCTTCACTAGTTGTAATTTTTGCTTCTACTGCCCTCTAGTACTACCAAACTGCTGCTTTTTCATTTCATTCATTATGATTTTAAGTTTTACGTAATAAGTACTACAAAGCGTTAAAACCGTGTTTTTGATTAGATTTTCAATTTTTTGTCAACTATTTAACTATTTTCTTTATAAAACAATTTTTTTTATTTACATATATAAATGTACAGCTTATTTTTTTAAAATTTTACATTCTTAAAAAAAATTGTGACCTGTATTTATTATTACTATTAATTTTCATTTGTCTGCCAATTAGTCAACTATTTTCGTATAAATACCAATTTTTGGTAAGTTTTGTCCATTTTCTGTATTTTTTACATTTTTTTTTATTTAATGCAATTGTTCTTTTGATATGTTTTTTTAAACTTTTAAAAATTATTTCTTATTATTTGAAATTTGATTTATTTTTCAAATATTTTCTTTCAATTACTTTCTTATTTTACATTTTTTTGAATTATCAAGAATATTTTCACTAGTACAATTGTTTGTTTTAATAACCTTTTTAATCTTTTAAATTGGCATTATTGCTTCTATTATTATTCATTATAAGTTCAGTGATTTTTTTTTCACATAAAAATCAAGGTTTTTAATATCACATTTTATTTATCATGTTCATCATATCAGAATTTACATTTGTTTTTAAAATTGGACAGTACTTCTTTTCTTAAGACATTTTTGTAGTAACTTTAATTGTTTTTTAGGCAATCATTTTTTCATAGATCCAATTGTTGAGAGAGACAAACATCTTTGTTTATAAATTGATACATTAGGTATTTACAATAATAATTGTAATCGATTTTCTTTACGGCTATCGATCTATGTTCTTTCTACCAGTCTTTGTTAGTTGTTATTGTTTGATTTAAATTTTAAAATAATGTTTAGGTGAAATTGTTTATATTTTATCTTTAATTTCACTATATGCAGAGCTTTTTACATGAAATTTCATTATAATATTCTGGGGCTTGAAAAAATTGCACTATATAGAGTTTCACTATAGACAGTGTCGACTGTATTGTTTACATTACTTTATAAAACTAACCCCAATATATTTATTATTGTTGTTCTAAACAACTCTGAAATATTTGGAGTTGATAATAGTTATTTATTGATTGGTAAATAATAATGTTAAAATAAAGGCTATTAATTATTTTCGTAGATGGTGAAAAATCCGAATCGATACCGACGAGCAAAGCACAAGAACACAAACAGCAGTTGAAGCAGTTGCGGAAAAAGTTTGGTATTACAAAGGGTGATCAGGGCAAAACGGATCCTGGTATGGGATATATGGATAGGGCTCAAGTCAGAAGGGAAACAGTCGGTAGCCAGAATCCCCATGAGAAAACAAAAGCGGCATCTTTGAACGAGTAAGAAGTATATTTTAAATAAAAGAATTAGTTTTAATCTTATATGTGTGTTGCAGGTCTATTGAGAGTGATAACAAAGGTTTTAAAATGTTGTCGAAAATGGGATGGAAGGAAGGACAATCACTAGGTAAGGATAATCAAGGAATTTTAGAACCGGTAAGTAAAAAAAAAATATTTTAAAAAACATTTAAATTACTATTTTATAATATTGTTTTAGGTGGAGTTGGTGTCTAATCCCGGAATGTTGGGAATGGGTAATTCTAGCGAAGTTGCGAATATCGTCGCTACATCCACAGAGAGCAAGAGCAAATATAAGACGAAGGTGTGGTCCAAGGCTCAGGAACGTTATAACAAAATACCCGATCAAGTTGAAGATATGTTTGAGGACAGTTGATTTTTTTTATATTTGTAGAATTTTTAAATAAATATTTATTAAATATACGTATTTTCATCCATAAGAAAAATTAAAATAAAGAACTTTAAATAAAATAAACTTTGTTTATATCACACGCTTTATTATTTCAGTGACTATAGTTTCGACACAATTCAGCTGGTTATTATCAAACTAATACTTAAAATTACATTTGTTGCACAATTTATATTATTAAAATAATATAAATTGTATATAATTGTAATGTAATTTTAAGTATTAGTTTGATAATGACCAGCTGAATTGTGTCGAAACTATAGTCACTGAAATAATAAAGCGTGTGATATAAACAAAGTTTATTTTATTTTATTTAAAGTTATAAAATATGTATCACAAAGTGAAAGCCTCTACAATCAAATATTTAAAATAAAGAAACCAGCACAACATTACAAGTTATTTGTATTTTTTTTTATTTTGTAAGTTCAATTAGAAATTGATTTCTAATAAGTTATGAAGTAAAATTCTAATATTTAAAGAATGATGAAAGCTATTTTAGTTCAATAATCTAAGAAAACATGGTATTAAACATATTTAAGTATTGTTATAAATCAATTTGGTTTTTATAAACTCAGTATTTTGAATATTTAATAAACAATACAGCTATATTTAATGAGTCATTTTGATGAGAACATTTAAATGGCATTTATTAGATGCATTGCTGTAGTTTTTCATTTATGTATCGACTTCTTCTTCTTCTTAATGTAATTAAATTTACAAATGTATTCAATGTTGTAATATTGAATGCATTATTTTGTTTTAAATTGCTTATATTTTTAGCAAAAATATTTTAATATCACTATTAAAAACCATATTCTATATCGTATCACTGAAAATATTAATACTACTGAAAAAAATACAGATTAATAGTAAAAGTGAAAGTATAAAGTTAAGTAATTCAATACTTTATTTATGTGAGACTACTGTATACCACCCAGTAATAGAATTAGGATAAGATTAATATATGAATAAAAATCATTTAAATAATTTAAAGACCGCACAAAAATAAGACAAACATCTTTTTAAAAAAATACCTATAAAATCTTCTTGATGAGGAATACCTTTTTAAAATCAAGTTATTTGGTGCACACAGTAAATGATAATAAACAAAATTGTATTATCGTTGATCCTTTTAAGTAAAACGAAACTGATAATTTTTTCAAACGTTTTTGCTTGTCTGAAAAATGCAAATTACTAGTGATAAATTGTAGACCGCTTTTGTGGAATATCAGATAAAAATTCGCTATCTGTCATCATAATATTATTATTAATTATTAATAACTATGTGGTTTACGTTTGCTTAATATGACGATGTGCAAAAGTTTATTGGAGTAAACAGGATGGTACCATATTTTATGTGCGAATTAATGTAACTATAAGTATTCAGCAGCATTCATTCAATCGCGGAAAGTGATAAATTTAGTAATAGATACTCATTTGCTGATAGATTCATTTCCAAATGAATCCTATGAGCCTGCCACGTCAAATTGTTATCCAGTGGAAGCCCTATAAATTTTGCAGACAAATTTTTCCTCTCTTTGGAGAGAAATTTATTTAAACTTTTAAATTTAGTTTTAATTTATTTCTGGTGAACCAGGAATCAATTTTCATGTGCGTCTGCAATTGTTCCCTGGCACAGTTTTTGTTGTGACTGGTATCATCCGCATACAGCACTATAGAGGCGTTTGGAAATTGGCCTGGGACATCATTTACGTATAAAAAAAATATTAAAGGGCCGAGAATTGACCCCTGAGTCACGCCATCAGTGGTTTCCTTTTCAGTAGAAATGTAATTCTTAAATATAACCTTTTGTTTGCTGTTAGCTAGATAGGATATAATCTGCAGCTAGAAGGACTGAAATTATAAAAATAAAGTTTTCTAAACAATATTGCATGATTAACATAATCAAAGGCTTTTCTAAGGTCAAGTAAATTGCTGACAAACAATATCACGGTTTTCAAAAGCATCAATGATGTAGTTTACAAATGTATTTAATTGGCTTGACTCTAAATATTTGATGATTTGTTCAGATAAAATAAACTCAATAATCTTGCATAGTATCGGAAGCATTGCGATAGGACGATAGTTGTTCATATCATTTGTTTTTCCTTTCTTAAAAAGCGGTATACATTTTGCTATTTTTAGGGCATCTTTAAAAATACACATTTTAATACAAAAAATCAATAAAAAAGAACTAATTATGATATCAAATGCGGTTATTATTTAAATCGTAGATGGCTCGACTTGCTTTCTCTTCAAACAGTATTACTGTATATCATACTTTAGTACGAGACTCTTCTTCAAAGGTGAAATAACCATTTTTTTCTTTTCGCTATTGCAATAATATTTATATAGGATCTGGGCTTGGGCTTGGTATGGATTGAATTACGGTTTGAAATAAAAAATTAAAGTCAATCGCAGATATATTGAAGGGCTTGATGCCGATCTCTTGTAGTTCTCATTTGCCTTTATTTGTTCTTACTTCTTCCCTAATCCGTTTCTCATACTAATACAAACAACGCTAGGTTGCCGACCAATAAACCAAACAAAGCCCCACATTCTCCTTGCTTTACTACAACTAGTTATTATATTTGAATAAAAGACACCTTATACTCAAATAAAACACCTAAGTCAATTGCCTCTGCTTTTCTTCTCATTAGTATCAAATCAATGGTATAAGTAAAATCGATATATTCTACTACATAAACAAATAGAGAAACATTTCTTGTTATTAAAAATAATCTATTTAAATTACAGCAATCATTGATACTATTAATATAATTTTGGATTAGTTTGCCGTCGGTGATTGAATTAACATACCTAAATTGATATCATTCGCGTACAATAGAAAATTACAATTTTTTACTACGTGTTCTATGCCGTTAATAAATAATATAAACAATGTGGGGCCACAATGAGACCCTTGAGTTACACCCGAACTTAGAGTTAGAAATACAACCTTTAATGCATACCCTATGGGTTCTATTTTGTAATAATGGCAGGATCTAAGATATTTTTACTTTGTTGAATTCAAGGGCGCTAAGTTTTTTTAGAAGAATAGAATGGTTAACTAGATCAAACGCCTTGGAGAAATCAATGTAAATTGAGTCATCCTGGTGGGACTTCAAAGCGCTTGATATTTGATATTGTTTATAATACACTGGCGAGAAAAAAATGGAGGTCACTTTAAAATTATGACTTATTTTTGAAATTTTTTTGTTTTAACTTTATGTTTGGAAATTGTAAACCAAAGTAGGCGTTTAATAATACATTTCCTGACAAATGTTATCTATCTGTCAGTTACTATCACCGTGTTACAGACTTTTATGAAACGACATACATTTCAGGAATATTAAATGAAAAAACACTTCGTTGATATCAGACACAGGATTTATTACGTGACTATAGTTTCAACCTTTAAAATGCCATTATCAAACGTACAGTACGTTTGATAATGGCATTTTAAAGGTTGAAACTATAGTCACGTAATAAATCCTGTGTCTGATATCAACGAAGTGTATTTTCATTTAATGTTCCTGATTCAAGATGTATCACAAAGTGATGGCTTCAAGCATTAAACATAACATCCATTTCGCTCTAATTGAGAACATACGTTTCGTTGTGGTTTTCTTACGTAGTGTTGATTTTTCTCTGCGAAACTTGCCATTCACACGGTGTACTGTACTTAACAAGTCATAATGCCTTTAGGCCCTATCGTTGTGGCAAGAATTATAGCGTCAATTGAAGATGGACGAGGAAAACTTGAAACTGCAAGGATTGTTGGCAAAAGCCATTGTGCTATACAAAAAGTGTATCAGCCTTACTTGGATACTGGCCTGCTAACCAGAAGACCATGATCCGGACAAAAAAGAGTCACCACGATCAGAGATGACCGTTTTTTGGTGTATCAAGATTGCGGAATAGAACAGCTTCTGTAGTTTATCTACGAAATAAACTCCATGAAGTTAGAGATGTAAATGTTAGTGAATGGACCGTTAGGAGAAGGCTTCGGGCTGCTGGATTGTCTTGTAGAAAGATGGCTACAGATCCACCTTTACATCGCCGACATCGTGTTGCAAGATTGGCTTTGGCTTGGATTTGGCTCGAAATCACCAGGCATGAAATAATGAGGAGCAGAGGACTGTTTTCAGATGAGTTGCGGTTTTGCCTCAATTGATCAGACGGACGTCGGAAAGTGTGGAGAAGACGCGGAAAAAGATACGCTTCAGTTTCAGATGAGCGACATCCATTTGGTGGTGGGTCGGTTATGGCTTGGGCAGAGATTTCTACCGAAGCACACTCAGAGTTGGTCTTATAGAGAATAGCTCCCTGACAGCTCACAGATACATTACGAAGGTTCTCGACGATCATGTTATGCCCCATGATAACTATGGGCGAGCGCGGCATTTTCATGCAAGTTAATGCTAGACCTCACGTAGCCAGGGTTGTCAGAGATTATCTGGATGAAGTGGGAATTTCACGGTTCGATTGGCCAGCTGTCAGCCTGGACATGAATCCCATAGAACATGTATGGGATGTGTTGGTACGATCTATCAGAAACCATACACCTGTTCCAAGAACTGCTCAGGAGCTAAGACAGATGCTATTGCAGGAATACCGACCAAAATGTAATCGTTAATTTAATTCAAAGTGTTCCTCGCTGACTTCAAGCAGTCATTAATGCAAGAAGGGGTAATAGTCGTTATTAGTGATAAGTTTTTTTTCATTATTTTTTGTTCCATTTTAGTCCTAGGAACAAAAATTCGAACTTCGTCTGAACTGTATATTTGTGATATTTCCAAAATAGGCAATAAAAACAATAAATATGCATTACGATTCAACATTGCTTTTTTAATTTAGTGTGTAAAATACAGTATAATTGTTTACAATTTGCAAACATAAAGTTAAAACAAAAAATGCCAAAAAAAGTCATAATTTTAAAGAGACTTCTATTCTTTGCTCGCCAGTGTATAATAAATTGGCCACAGTTGATCGATTAGACACAAAATCGTGTTGCTGCGATAAGATTGCAAGTTAATTTTATCAAACACCTTCTGAAAGTCTGTGGATTATACATCTACTTGACCCTGACAATCAGGTGTTTTAAATAGGAATATATTATAAGGCAGCAAGTTGGTTATAACAGATCGGTTAGGTGAGAAATAAATGCTGATTTTTGGTGTTACTAAAACGCTCATCCATAAATCAGGAAGAAGCAGTAGTCTTGAAAAGATTTACTGAAAATGATGTAAAGTGTCGTACAGTGGCAAAAAAATTAGATGATACACCATCTGGTCCAAAGCTTAAATATTTATTTAAATACTTTATATCAATATTCACATATGCATCAAGATAATGATTGATTATATTAACTACATCAAAAATTGATTGGGGTTCTAAAACAGATTGGAAATCTTGATTAAATAGGTTACATATTTTCATCATTAACAGAGGTAGTTCCAAGTAACGTTTCACTAGGTTGCATAGTTTACGTTTAGTTAATATAATAAAAACGATCAGAATGATTTAGGACAAGTATTAACGTTGTTTTTAATTAAGCTTATCCAATCCATGTAATCTGATGCAATATGCTGTTTCAGTCTTTTATTTTTCATTTATTATGAATTTTATTTATTTCATTAAAAATTTAATAGTTGATAATCTATATCACTAAAGTAAATTATTTGTGCATTTTATAGTCTTATGTTCACACTTTTGAATAGTATAATTTAGAATATTGTAGAATTCATTTGTAGCCGAGCTTGCATTTAAATTATTTGATTTCAATTATCAATTTATTGTTTACAATGGAGTAATAGGCTTTCAAAAATTAAAATTTATAAATTAAATTGACATAAGGAATTTTCTAAATTTTGATTAATGTAAAGTTTATTATGTCTAATTGTTTTGGTTAAAAAAATAGTTTGTTACCTCGTCAATTATTAAATTTATTATTTTTTTCGTCTTGATATTGGTGAAATGGAATCCGAATTTTTACAAGACCTCTAATAATTCAGATTGTACATTTTGATAAAATAATTCTTGGGCCCTAAAATTTGGTTTGCTTGTTGGTTTTAATAAATTGTCACTTTTGAGTGTACGTCGTCCATGTGTGAATGTTATATCTGGTTCTGGTTTGATTATTTTGTAAACAATATTATTGTTGTGTGCTATAATTAAACTTTTTGGTAGATATGGCCCTTATTGGTTATTAAATGATTGATATAGTTATTTGATGTGGTCGAATACTTTTTCTTTGGTTTATAATTGTTGTAATATTAATTTATTTGATCTCAAGAAATTATTTTGAATATCAAAGTTATATTCTTCGGTTCTCTGAATTTAATTGATACAGTATTTTGCGGGCTTGCTTTGATTACAATACTGTTTTAATATCTTGTGGGTTTGCTTCGATTTCCGTTAATTAAATTTTTGTTTAAATTAAACTTATTAAACCTTGGAATCTATTACTAAATTTCTTTTATTTTGTTATTCTTCTTCTTTAACATGCAATACGTCTCTACGAAATGGAATTGTTTATCATCTCTCTAGACAGAAAAAATTGTAATAATAATATTTTATAAAATTTGATAAATTACCTCTTATTCATTCCTACCAAGCTTTGTCTGTTGATTATGCTTCTTAAATTTTTTTGTTCATTTGTACTTTATTGAATGAATAGTAACGTCATTTTTTAACAAATATTATTTTATTGTTTAAGACAATCAACATATGATTAAATGGAAACAATTTACATGGGTCTTGGATATTTTTTCATTATTTTCAGCCTAGAGAGATAAGACGATTAGCAAGAAGATTCGTAGATTCGTAGGCAAGATAACCCTACTTACCTATAAATTTTCCTCTCAAAACCTCGGTATTAAAATTATTATTATTATTTTTTTTGGCCTCGGAAAATTATTTTAATTTAAATATAATGCTTTTGATTTGTTTTTTGTCTTTTTAATTATGAGCTTTTGCGATGTGTTGGCTTCTCCATTGCTTCTCTGTCACCTCTTTTAAATAACATTTTTTGTGTTGATGTCTATAACCCTGAACCCCTCTACCTTAATCCATCTGTTTGCAAAATGGCGCATTAAAATAAATTCTCACAAATAACAGCTCCTAATTCCTTAATAATTCAAGGATTTTTGCAGAATTCCTATTAGAGAAATTCTCCAAAAATCCTTTCAACTTCCACATATTATCCTTATATAGTATTTCTAAAAATCCTAGTATAAACTCTAAATTTAAATTTCCTAATTCCATAAGTGTTTTCATTTCATATATGGATGAAACGATGAATACGCATATGTACGCATTAACGACTTAATGAGTGGACAAAACAAGGCAAAAAGACCTCTGGTCGATAACCCTTTCCTTGTACGAAGTACTCACATGATGCTTTACCAAAACCTTCCCAGCTCATCCGAATAGAAGAATAGAAGCTTAAAATTAAGTTTAAGCTCAATTTTTTATTTATTTAATCGATACAGTACTTCTGAGTATCCCATCTGGACCTAGATGCAGCGATTGGTTACGTTCCAATTGCCACAGTAATTGAGGAATATTATCCTCCCTCATGATCACAGTTATCCTTCCTTAGTGTGTAATTTTCTTCGAGTGTGCAGCTCGGATAGATATTAACGTCTCCTTCGCTTCCACGCATGTTGACGCATCTTCTGAATTAGTTGCTACCTGCTAAGACGGTTATCTGGTGTTTCTTGAAGGTCCATGTCGATGGGGGCTGTCATAACATCTCCATTGGTTTTCTTCATATGACCTAACTCCGTATAGTCTTGCATAATGGACGATATTCAGATATCACGTGATTTAGCAAGTCGGCTTTCGAGAGCAAAGAAGTCTTTCAGTCGGCAGGGATCGTCTTTAAACGGAATCTGCCTTTTTTGTCCCTTTTAGTGTTTTTTAAGTGTTCTTCACATCGCTCGTTAGCAGGCTCATTGTTATAACTCTCCCTTTCCCAATATTTTTAATTGTTTTTTACTTCTCATGAATATAAAAAATTCAAATATTTTTTATCTGATCCGATTATTAAAATGGATAACAGTTTAACGTTCATTATGAAAAAAAAACCAATTTATTTATTAACTACAAATTAAACTTTACTTTGTTTATAGGATACCTGTGTTACTACACAAGAAACAATAAAAGTTAATTTGACAGCTTACTATTAAAAAGTAATTATAGATTTATTTATTTGTTGTTTACAAATTCCATCTATTAATTCTAACCTAACCTAAATTTTTATCAGAATTAAACTTATTTTAATAGATTTGAAAGTTTTTATGGATATTTTTCACTTTGTAACTCATATTTGTGTCGTATCGATCAACCCCTTCACTTTCTTTGCTAAGTTTACATGGAGTAGGTTATGGTAAAAATGACTGATTATAAATGTCTTACACAAAAGTGTTGTACGTAATCAGAGAGAGGGGTGATAATTGGGGTAAATGACTGAAAATGAGTGTTTCGAATTTTATTCTGGATAGGATTATTAAATTTTTATATGATCTGAGGATATATTCTTCCTGTCTTATTGCGTTATTTGAGGTAAGCGGCGTTAAGATATTTTCAAAGAAAATCAAATGTGACATTGTCATGATGAAATTATCATCTAGATTATTTTCTATCTGCAATCTCTTGATCGTTTGTGATTATAGAATTTGTTTATTACCCAATATTTATTTAAATTTTATCCCAATATTATCATCTCAGTTAAGGACTTGTTTAGGGCTGATGCATAGTCTATCAATGCTATATCATCTTCATACAACATTGGCTAGACATAACATATTGTAAAGGGTGGGAACTAAAGCTCTCCATACGTCAGTTTTATATTCCATAATCGTTTTTAATGCTTTATTTAGTGATTTGGATTTCTGCTTCAATTCTGCCAAATATCTCGATTAAGTTGTTTGCATTTAATTGGACTTAGGCTATAGTTTTTTTTGTTATACGTCGGTGTGTCATGTTTAATAGACTTATTAGTTTGAGGAATAAGTTTATTGTTTTTTGGTTGATTAATATGTGGGCATTAATAAACCAATTTATGTTTTTGGTCACTATATCTGTCATAGTTTTTTTATTAGAATGGAATTATAACATTTTTCAATGAGAGATTCTTACAGGATAGAAAATAAATTGTTTAGATAAATGATCCAAACATAGATTAGAAACAAAGATTAGGAACATTATGATTAACGGAGGAATTAAAAATTGCAGAGATATTTGCGAATTTCAATAATCCTACAGAATAACACAAAACGACGACTATGATAAGATCTTTAAAGACCATATTGATACATGGCATCTTTTAAAAACTTCAAAATCCCACTTTATCCAAAAGTCAAGGAGAATGACTTGAAATGAAATTTCGATCTATAATAAAAAATCAGTTCTTGATTATGATAGTATTCCCAGTTTGAAAACCAACGGAAAACGCCGCCCAAAAAAACCCGTTAAAGTAGCGATTCGATATAATCATCTGCACGTATACAATTCAGATCCTCATCTGAATGCATTTTTAAGGGAATATCTAAAATTCATAAATTTTCCACAATCAACAGTGGATCAACTCAAATCAAGGCATCCGGAGTAATACATCAGTTTCAAAGTGGTGGGGGTGGTCGCTAATCAGTTTGAGGAGCTGAAGAAACCAGAGTTTTTTTAATTCCGGGAAAAGAGGAACGAGAGATGCTCTCTCTCGAGATACTCTGTACAGATCGTAAATTGAAATTGAAAGAAAACCCAATAGTTACTTCTACATATACACATTAAATGTTTACGTAATAAGATATATGTACTAGAGGCATATATAATTGACAAAAATATTTCTTATCAGCCGAATCAAAACATTGAAGCCATTTTTAGACTAAAGACCAAAGCATTGAATTAAGATGAACATTTTTTATAGTTTTTTGAAGAGAAAATGAAAACGTCTACGATTTAAGACCTTCTAAGGCAAACGTTTCAAGGTTTCTTGCTTCACTAAATGATAGAGTACACATGCATGGGGTCAAATATTATCATCAATTTCGACAAGGAGATTGTAAGTTAATTGAATGTGTGACCATTGGAAATTCTTTAATATTATAGAATTTCAAGTTAATTTTTTTTGAACTTTATATTTCTTAGGTGATTATAGTAAAAAATTCGCAGTGCATATCAAAATAAATAAATAAAGGATTCCTAGAGGCTTTTACTAATCTTGAAAATTTGGTAAATTAAATAATTGTTGCATAGCTCGACATTAAAAATTAGCTACACATTTTCTATAATGATTTTATTTATAATCATCACAAAATACGAATGATTTCTGTATTATAACAATGGCCTTCAATAATACCATGCTGACCAGTCTGAGTTTTCACAATGTTTACATTTTATATTAATAATTGATACTCGTTGCTCTACACTCTTGATTGAACCAGATATGTAAATTTGGTGAAGTAATAGTCAACTGATAATAAATCTATGGAACATAACAAGTGTCTTACTTCACCAAATTTATTTTATATTAAATTAAATTATACTTACTAATATGGTCTCTATTTTTTGGTTCTAGAGTACGTTTGTTCATATTTTATGTTCAGTTCAGTTTAATCTTTTTAAGTTTAATTTTCATTAGCTGTCGTTGTCCTAATTTTTAAACCTCTTTAAAATTTCCTGAACGTGAGCTAAGCAAATAATTTGCTCAAGAAATTTAAGCTTCTTTATGTAATATTAAACTCAAGGTCTGTGAGAAATGATGAAATCAAGATATGTACCTAGCAGGAACAGTTTTATTTCAAATATTAACACTGTTTTTACGATTCCTTTTCGTTAATTCCCTCCGTTTCTCAGCTGAGGCTTACGTGAATGTTTTATCATCCGCCGGGAAATGCTATAAATTCCACGCAGTTCGCAGTTTTTAATTATGCCCCTAATATCTCTTGACTGCACTGCGGAAATTAATGAGTTGTGGAATTAAGAGGAAATAAATTATGAATACACCAGAGTTCGCCATGCCTGTCTGTAGAACAATACTTTTTAGCCATAATTAAAGCCCAATTAGGATTTGTAATAAAAAATTAGTATGAATAAAATAAAAATTTAATGGATGGTCTTGCTTTAAATTCAAGCCCAAGTCCCAAAATGTTCCGAATATAGCTGAACGTACTTGAACAGCTGATAGCAGCGACGCCTGGTCGTCCACGCAGACGGACGCCCGGCGTCGCGTCGGCTCCAACTCTCCTCCGTACAACACTGAACAGTCCATGTTTATTCGCGATTCCAAACCGACGCCGTGCACACATACACACTCGCAAAACGTAAGCGCGCGTCGCGACGCCACGCGAAGACGCCCCTTTCTTAACAGTGACCATCCCGCCACCGAGTACTAACCTTCATCGCCCGCCAGAATCACGGAAGACAAAGGACCTAATCGTAATAGTGAGTAGAAGAAAAACAAAAAAATATGCGTTCGTTTTCGCCGCCGGTTTATTTTCAGAGAGCTAATGCGAATTAATTTTAGATTTTTTTTTCGAAAACGTAAACTCTCGTCGCGTCCAAACCGCCAAAATTATGTTTAGATTTAAAAATTTAACGTATAAAAGTATAAGTGATAAGTTTAAAAATTACCCAATATAGTTTTTAGGCGCTTTTCTAAACATGGAAAATAGTTTTTTATTTTAATAAAATTGTTAATACCTTTTATATCGAGTTATAATTATGAATACATAGATAATTACTTAGTTCTTGAAAACAATTGGCTTTTTTAAATAATAAAAGCTCAATAATAAGAGATATTAGTAAGTTGAAACATGTAAACATTTTGTAAATTATTTTTGAGAATTTTCAGTACATGTTCTATAGTTAATGAAAATGTTGAGGTACTGGTGTGGATATAATTGGAAGGTTTTTTTCACGTTTTTGCGGATGTCGTCATGCGGCGAATGCTCGTGCCAAGTGGCGCTCTTGATGAACTTGAGTGATACTTTTCCTCCTTTTGAAAACAAAACACTGTCAGCGATCACTAAAATTAGTCGCTGGGCGTCGTGTTGTTTTATTGAACGATCGTTTGATGTGCTCTGTAACAAATAAGTAAACTTTAAAACGGATTTCATAATATTTACCTAAATTTATCCTTAATATGCAATAGTATTTTTAGGGTTACGAAAGAAAAAAATAGGTTTGTTATTACCAACAAAAAAATATATACATGACCTTTATATAACCTCTTATAATAATTATGCATCTTTATTAGCAGAAGTAATTTATTTTATGAGATGGTGGTATTTCTGTGTCATTCTGCCAAATGGCTGTAGACCAGAAATATTTCTGCCTAGCGTGTGTTTTGCAACGTTACTCAGCCATTGATGCCCAAATGAATGAATTTATATCGAACTTCACCAATTATATTTACCATTTATTTTACAGTTCTGGATAATCAAGTTTTATAATCCCTGAAATATTAAAAGCAAAACCAAAACTATAAATCGACTTATTTCCTGACTGCATAATAAATATGTAAACAAAGTAATAATAATTATACATAATACCAAATCCCAAATGGTTTAGAGATGTATACTATCAAGATAAAAAGATACTTATGGTATAAAAAATTAAAATTTGAATAAATACGCAAAAATATTAATGCAACGAAAGTACATGCAATAATTAATATTTTTAAATTGTTTTAGTTATTTCTTCTAGTAGGTTTTTAATTGTTTCTTTATTGAACTTTTATTTTAAAACATTTAATTTTATTTATTTTGTTTTTTTTAGAAAATTTTCAACTGAGTTGTAACTTTAAAATGCATTTTAAAACTTTTCAAAGAATTTGAATTAGTGCGTTCCTAAATTTATCTTGTATTCTATTCTATTCTACAACTATTTTAACAAGACTTTCTTAGCAAATGTTTTCTACTGCCATTACTTAATTCACTGCCTTTTTTTTAAATTTTTGTTTCATGTTTTTTTTTTCATCCTTTTTATGTTTATGCATGCAAGTATTTTTACTAAGATTTTAATTGTTATGTAATCATTTTTTAATGTTTTTCTTTTTGTAAAATTTAACTTGTTTTCAAATGAGTAAGTTTTTTTAATAAAATCTTTTAACTCTTTATTCGCTAAAGTTTTTAAATATTTTTTCTTACCTAAGAATTGTCTTTTCTGGAAAAAAACTAGTCCAGTTTATGCATATTTTAAAGTTTTTAACAATTTTACAACAAATTCTCTTTTTTGAAAAATTTAAAATGTCAATCAAGATATTATCATAAAGGTACCATCTATTGTCTAAGCGTTGTACTAGATCCCTGTTTGAGTGAATAACCACCGACAAATCAAGGGAACTGTCAACAGCGACAGTTATAACAATAATAATGTAAACACTAATTATTACTACGTTCAAAAACAAGCTACGGGCAGGTTGAGATATATTTTGAATTTCATCAGCGTAGCGCATTTGGAGACAGATGATAAGTGGACCAAAAAGTTTTTTTCTTCTCGAAGGTTTTAGGGAGCTAATTGAGTACCAATTATAATCATACGTGTTTTTCAGTGTTTTGCTATTAGCAGTGACATCGTATTTCGTAATTTTTATTCCAGAGGGGAGATTATTTTCTATTTTGCAGTGTAAGTCTACAGCGTGCTCTTTGGTGTAGAATGACTGGGAACTCTTTGTGTTAAGATGAATCTGGGTATTCTGCATATTTTTCGGAGTATTCATTACGACTTTCAAAGCGTCATTTTGGGTACGCTGGACCTTCGCTATGAAAGTGGGTCTACAGTAGCCCCAAATGGATACAGCGTAGGTAAGCTGCGGCTTTATCATCATAGTGAACAGTCTGTATTTCACAGACAGGGTCAATATCGTGTTGATAACGGGCCACAGTTTAACCCATCGAAGCTCTTGTTTATCAGATATAAGATAAGCGATTATCTTTGACCAGGAGAACAGATGAACTGTGGTACCTGCTCTACTAGAACTGTGTCGTCTGCGTATTGTGCGATCATTACCTTAGTTAGTGTCGTTTGATATTGTACAGTGTCAAGGGAAGAGCAGGGCCTTATGAACACCTGCCCAGATCTTAAGCTCGCTTGATAGCGTTTTGTTTATTTTGCAACGGATCTATCTGTCACGAAGAAAGGTATGAATGTCTCTGATCAGATAGTCGGGGAAATTAAGTTGGATCATTTTATAAATGAGTCTATCCTACCAAACCCTGTTGAATACTTTCAAAATATCGAGGATGATTGCGGCAGCATCGCGTTTGATCGAGAAGCCCTTAGAGATGAATTCGGTCACCACGAATAGCTGGTACTTGGTAGACATGCCGACCTCGAAACCGGCTTGCGAATCAGGTAGGTCTTCAAAGAAAATCGAAATACGACTCTTTTTAACCAGTTTTCCCAACTCGCTGAGCAAGCAAATAGGACGATATCTCGATGTGAGGAGATATGACTTCCTTTGAGGATGCTGAGCATTCTATATGCATTTCGGCATTCGCGATGTTCAAGAGAGCGCATCTACTCTTGCAGGCGAGGTTTCTAATCATCACGTTAGAAATACCGTCAATATCCGTAGCTTTTCGAATATTGAGCCGGTCAATGAGCTCGTTTAGTTCTTCGGAAGTGGCCGGTTGACAGGTCCACCTTAGGTTGTTGTAATTTACTAAACAGCGACGGCTACTGTTGCTTAGGAGTTGAAATCGAAGTTATCACTGACAGTAAGCGTTAATTGACACTCAAAAACGTCCGCGTCACCTCAGCTTTGTCAGGTTCGTAATTGTGGCCTACGCACCTATTAATACTATGTTGTTATGATTTTGGCATTTGAGCGTCCGAACAAACTTTCAAACAGTGTTTGGTTATTCAACATCAACTGCAATCGAAGTGGCGTAAGTAAGCTGCGGTCTTATCTTCATAGTGAACAGCCATAGTCTGTTTTTGACAGATAAAGTTGATCGTGTGTTGATAAGAGGCCACAGATGTACCAACGAAGCTCTGGTCTTTTGGATGTGATTTGCGACCGTTTTTAACCAGGACGGTCGAAAATTATTCGGACATATTTGATTACTTCCTTTATCGAAATTAATTCCCCACCAAATGAGCAATCAGCAATGACCTCAAGTCGCCAATGGGACGCACATATCTTGTAGGTATCGAGAGCGGTTTAGAGGGTTTTCTTAAGATGAACTGTGGTGCCTCCTCTACCGGAGCCAGCATATCTCTAGTGTACATGTTGTACAGTGTTGGAGACAAAGCAGTGCCCTATGGGACGCCTGCACAAATCATACACTCGCTAGATAACGTTATGTATATCTTGCATCGGAACTTGTCGTGCATGACTCTGATTAGATAGTCGGGGAAGTTAAGATGAATAATTTTATAGATAAGACCATCGCGCCAAACCCTTTCGAACGCATTGGAGATGTCGAGGAAGACTGCGTGAGCATCGCGTTTAATAGAGAAGCCCTCTGAGATGAACTCGGTCACCCTGGTGGTGAGTGGACATGCCGGCCCGAAAGCCTTGAGAATCCGGAATTATTTTTTCTTCTTCCAAGGAAGGCCGAAATTTACCCAACTCACTGAGCAAGCTGATGGTACGGTAACTTGATGGGAGGCGAGATGAGTTTGCGATGTTTAAAAGCGCGGGCGAGGTTCTTGACCATCGCGGTGGAAATTCCGTCGATACCCGAAGCTTTTCGCATTTTGAGCTGTTTTATAAGCCCTTTTAGCTCTTCTACGGCAGCTGGTTGACAGATCTACTTACAGTTATTACAATTAAATAATAATTATCGAAGGTTTCAGTGACTTCTTCGATAATGTCAAAGTTATCGCTCGGGTTTTGGGGTAAATTGGTGCTCAAGCGCGTCCTCGAACAGGTCAGCTTTCGGTGTAAATGTGGCCATTCACACATAGTGGCGCTTGGTTGTTATGATTATGTTATGTCGCTTGAGCGAACGAACAAATTTCTAAACCGAGTTTGTTTGCTCATTCAGCGCGTTGAGGCTCACGTAACACATCACTCAATAAATCTTCGGTCTAACTAAGAAAAACAAATTATTTTTTTAGAAATTCCAAGAGTGATACATTCATTTCAACGTTTCTCTAACTTTTCGATGCCTTTTATATCAAACTATTTGTCTTTGCTCTCATGTAAGCCAAATTTCTTTCTCTGGAACATCTTTATCAAGTCTGCAAAAGTTAGTAATTATTGGTGGAAAAATCTAAAGAGAACGGTGAGTAGGAGAGCAATTTAAAGCCGTAATTTATCCACTTTAACCATTGTTTTCATTAACTTGAGATTGTCCTGGTGAAACAGAACTTTTTCTTTTCAATATAGGACCATTTTTTCTTGATATTTGCACTCAATCGATCAAATAATGCCATGTAATATTCACTATTGATTGTTTTGCCTTTCTCAGGATAGTTGATGAATAAAATTCCATTCGCGTCCCAAAATAAGGATGATAATAATCTTGCCAGCCGATTTTTTAAGTTTTTCGTCAGTTTGGACGACTCTCACCGATTGCTGTTCACTCAGCTGACGAGTTATTTGATTCAGGCGTATAGTGGTGGATCCATGCTTCATCCATTGTCACATACCATTGCAAGAAATCCCTTTTATTTCGCTTGAACAGCTGCAAACCGCGCTCTGAATCGTCGACGCGTTGTTGTTTCTGGTTCGATATGAGCAAACGCAGCACCCACTTCGAAAGCAACATGCATATGCCTAAATTTTCGTCTAAAATTGTAAGGACTACCTTCTGATATCTACAAAATGTTAGTTATCTCACAGAACTTCATTTTGGATGGCCAGAGCGTTCAGCATCATGAGTGCTTGTAAGACCGCGTTTAAATTCAGCATACAATTTAATAATAGTTCATTTTCCTTATACAGAGTCCCGATAATGCTTATCAAGCCACTGTTTGGCTCTAACTGTATTTTTCCTCATTAATAAACAATGTTTGATTAACACACGAAATTCCTTTCTATGCATTGTCCTATCCTATCCTATGAAATTTTGACACGCACTTTTTGAAGATTAGTACTATCCGGGAATCACATGGGTCTGTCAATAATGTTTCCATATATGTGTCAGGCCGGGGACTTATTGAGTGACTTATTATATCGTCTCTGACTTTAAGCGCGAGTGTGTTGTAATCCGTACGGTATGACTGGTCTCGCGTATTTTGCCACCGACGGCAGGCGATCATTTTCTCTTTGATCAGAGACTTTAACTCGGGTGGAATGGCCAGGGGATCTACCTGTGCGATGAATCTGCTGGTTGTGGACTGGTTAACAGCGGATTGATTTGCTTAAGAGATCTTATCGACTTCTGCCTCAAGGTCTGCTTTAGATCTGATGATTTGAAGAGGGGAGATGTAGTGCTCAACCTTTTGCCTGTATTTTAGTCAGTTTGTGGACTTTACCTCTCTCAAAGGTCGACTGGTGCCGAACGCAAGGTCCAGAAAAACTGGGTTATGGCTCTGATGTCATGTCACGATTCTGTAAGGAAATCAATGTGTGTTCTCCCACGTCTGTTGGTAACCCTGCGATTCCAGCTAGGGCTCTTAGTATTCAGATCACTGGCCATGATCGTAGGCATGTTGTTAGAAAATAGAAGGTTATATACACATATATACATCAGCTTGCTAGGTAAATAATAAGCTGACACGATGTTAGGCAGTCTGATGTCAGATTTAACAATGATCAAATATTCTAGCTAATGGATTCGGCCAGTTAGCTTTTTAGTTTAGTCTTTTGGGTTGTTAACTGCGATGTTATAAGACATTGTTGGCTTTTAAGTCGTTGTCATTGGAATGTAAGGATCTACAGGTTTTTACTGGCTCAATTCGAGATGGCGAGAATTTTCGCTAAACTAATAGTGTCGAGCTCTGCCTGGTTCGTGGTTCTTGTTAGTAGACTTTCAAAAATCTGAGACTGACTGGAACTCATGATATAGAGTTTACTTTATGAATGTGGAACAGCTTTCGAGGGAACGCTGAGCGCTTGTAAGAAGGGACAGGGAAACGAGTTTTACTTTGAAGTATTTAACTCTCCGGGTAAACCATGAATCAATATATTACCATAAAGGTGCCATCTACTGTCTAAGCATTGTACTATCTTAATCGATGGTTAACCGGGAGAATTAAATTATCTATAGTAAAACTCGATTCCCTCCGAGTGCCCTACACTGATGAGATTCAAAATAGATCAAAATCGGTTTGTGGCTTTTGTTGATAGGGAACAATAATTAAGTTTTGATTTGTTTCTAATAGATTTTCATTTTTTTATAAATTAGCTGCCATATGGTTATTCCGCTGCTTCGTTTTAGTTGCTTTTGTCAATTTTTCTTTAGTCTTACTTAATCAACTCTTACTTCTTTTTGTTATTTGTGTATTGTGTAGTTGTTCTAAGAAATTTTCAATATATAATAATTGTTATTCGTAAAATTTCACCTACTTCTTTTAGTGCGTTTTTGACTGGTTGTAGTAAGCCAAATTAATTTTTTTTGCTACCAATCAACTAAATTTTAAAGAAATTTCTAATTATCTTCTCAGTTGTTTTTGTCAAATTTTCTTTTGGTTTTTCTTGTTTAACTTTTGTATTTCTTTTTTTCTTTTAACATTTAAAAATAGTTATTGGTAACATTTCAGCTAATTTTAGTACTTTTTTAACTGTTTCTTTATTTAACTATTTACAACATAAAAAAATTCTAATTAGTTTTTCAATGCTATTTATATTAAAGAAAACTTAGTTTCGATTTATATAGAAAGTTTTCAATTACTTTTTGAAAGCAAAATTTTATTTTAAGAAAATATATATAAATACTATGAATAGTAAAATAAAGATTAAGTTAATAATCCAGTATTATATAGTAATTTTAATTATTTTAATAATTAACGAATTTTTCTTATATATTTTGCATTAAAAAATACGAAAACATTTCGTATATTTATTTACATTTCTAACTAAAGGGCTTTAATACAGTTTACCTTAATTATTGCAACATGATTGATAAAAATTGTTCAAAGTTACATGATTACTATTCTTATTGTTATTGTTTTAACACCAATGTACGCTTTGAAAATATTTGCCTTTGAGTTAAAATGAGTAAAATATAAACAGCAGGAAAATAATGGAAGGTTCTTTGAGAAAATTTGTAAGCTTATACAAAACTGTATGTCTTATATTAATATATTTCTACTTCCTGTTTTATTCGACATATTTTGTCATTTATCAATTAAGGTTATCACATTCAAAAATTAGTGTCCCCAAATGTATAATAATAAATATAGAGAAACCATTAAGGTGACATCTGTTTTATAAAGCGTTACACTAGCAATTGAGTGGACAAACACCGACAATTATTCTTAATTTTGCAAATTATAATTCTACGTAGTAAGTGCCTTGTGAAAAGGTATAAAAACATCCTATGAAATGAAATCATTGTTATTTATAAAAGTTACAAACAAAAATATAAAACACTAATATAATTAATGAATATGTCAGGATAACCTTATCTTTTTTTTGCATTTCATGCCAAGAAACTATCCATCACTAGGGTGTAATAATGTTTGTTTGGTTTATACATCACGTCCTATAAAATTAATGGAATAGGCTGAAGTTTTCTCGGGAATTCATGACGCCGGTGTTTCTTGCCAGCGTACGTCAACCCTTCCTGAAATCCGGACGGCCTGAATTTCAGGTCATTGTTTTCAGACATTATTCATCTTGTAATAACACAAAATTTATACAATTCACTTTTAACTTAAAGACGCTATGTAGTCAATTAAATAATTTTATATTTTATGTGTACTCAAAAAGTTTGGCTCTTGTTCACTCATATCTATGACACTTAATAAACTGCACTTAATAAACGAAATCTATATCGTTACTTCAATTTTCTTATTTATTAAAGTAAATAACATTTTACATTTGCAATCTCTATCTGGGTCGACAAACATAGTGGATCCCGCATTGAAAAACAAACAAAACTAGCGCGAGTGGTCTAAACTATCGAATCGTCCAACATAACTAAAACGAGCTTCAGTTCAGAGACTTTTGCATAACTAGTCCTATTTGTCCATAACATTTAAACAAAGTAAATATTACATTTAATTTTAATTATTACAATTTTTAATTTAAGGTTTTAAAGAATAATAATTTTAATAATAATTATTATTATTATATTGCGAATTCGTAAATATGTCTCATATAATCATCGTGATGAACTACTGTGGATATATGTATGATATGAAGGATTTATTGGAGAAAACGTATGTAAATGAAGGAAGTGAACGTATTCTCCATAAAGGACCAACAATTACGTGCTGCGAAAAGGCGTGGTACGTCGACTGAATGGATTAAATTATCCTGCTGTGGTGGATGAGAGGATGAAGCTCTGAGCTTGAATAATCCTAACAATTGTGCATGAAAGCTAACACGAGTTAAATCTAAAATGCACACAAAAGCTAACTATCATATTTTAGTTGGGTGTACTGAAGTAATAACACTAGCAATTATTCCATCATGTACGCTAAACCAAAGAAAGCATTAGTATTAGTTAGAGTTTGTTTGAAGAAAGGTATAACCGAGCGTTCGCTAATAGATGTTTTAGACAAGACTTGATTCAAATAAAACAGTAATTATAATTAACAAAACATATGATTTGTTGTATTTATTATTAGTTTGAAAAGAGAAAAGATTGAATAATTAAGAGTTTTACAAGAAAAGTATAGTATGTTATTTATTATTTTCTTTATTTTGCCCCTCCTTCACCCCGTTACATGTTTTCTACACACCACATTCTCGAGGAAGTTTACACACTTCCGGAGTGATCGGTCTGCAGTAATACATGATTTCCTCTTATTTTAGTATTATCATTTTGTAACATCTTATACAAATGACAAACTTATTAATTGGGTTACATATAATAGAATTATATACATTAAACATAACATTTGTAATTCTGGAAGTTGAAATTATGAAATACAATATATATATATATATATATATATATATATATATATATATATATATATGTTAATACAGGTTTTCGGGGTGTTTTTCCGCGTGAATTGTGTAAATGTACGACGTTTCGATGAGCTCTCTGCCATCTTCATCAGGTATCTTCGCTTGTGTGGATCAAGGAATTACACAATTCACGCGGAAAAACACCCGAAAACCTGTATTAACATATTTTACCCGCGAAAACCTCAAATATAACATATATATATATATATATATATATATATATATATATATATATTTATTATAAGCGAACGAAAACTAATAATAGTTGTGATGACCAGCTAAATTATGTCGAAACTATAGTCATTAAAAATAATAAAATGTGTGATATAAACAAAGTTTATTTAATTTAATTTAAAGTTATAAAATATGTATGGCAAAGTGAAAGCCTCTACAATCAAATATTGAACGAAAACTTATTGAATTCTTACAAATGATTCTAAACATATACATACACAAACAACTTAACAATCGTTCCTCTTAAATATAATAATGTAAAACTATTGATATTAGATACCACCAAGCAAGTAGTTTATCTGTGGTAAAATTTAAATTGATTATTTACTCTATATATTACTTTTTACCCATGCGCGAACTAGTCCTTTATATGATTTAAGGTATTTAGCATTTTGTATACACTCAAGAAGCATGTTGAATAATTTAGGCAAAAACACATTTTTAGTTCTTAAGCCATACCAAAATTTTAATAATAATTTTGGTTTTTCAAAATCCTCTTCTTTATGCCCTAGTATTCTGGGAGTGATTAATTTTCTCTAATGATTTAAAGTATTGGAAGTTCATGATTAGTACTCTGAAAGTAAATAATTGTTTCGTGTTTAGTATGTCAACAGAGTCTTCTGATTTATGAAATGCGGAATTTATGTGTTTTATTATCCTATTTTGAGAATATTCAATTTACTTGATTAAGTATTCTGAGGCATGACCCATATTGTTATTCCATAGTTCACCAAGCTTTCAACAATTGAATGATAAATTAATTTTAAAATATCCTATGGCATAAACTATTTAAGATGAAGAGATTCCTCAG